>CM035416.1:188881815-189086815 GCA_020310875.1 Ceratopteris richardii | reverse complement strand
CGCTAAGCAACGATGGGATTAGCGACGCTCTGAATTAGCGTCGCGTAAGCGATGCTAGCATTGCTTATGCGACGAAGCTCGGGGAAAAAAACGAAATTTTTACCGTCGCTTATGCGACGACCTCGTCGCATAAGCGACGGTACCCATTTTTTTTTCAATTCCGGGGCATCGCTATGCCCCCCTTTTTCTTGTGGTGACAACAATTGAAATAGCCTCTACACATAGATAATGTGGCAACTTCTTCTCTTCAATCATTATCAATGTCTTGTTTTGCCTTTCAGCGATTCCATTCAGTTCAGGAGAGCACCTGGTAGTCACTTCCCTTTTGATACCTTTATCGTGCAAGAACTCATCATACTCTTTGGAGAGTATTCTCCACCTCCATCAGATCTAAACTTCTTTAGTGATCTACTTGTATGATTCTCCACATGTGCAAGATATTTTTTGAAGCAATCAAACACTTCATTCTTACTCTTCATAAAGTATAGAACAGTGCATCTATTATGGTCGTCAATAAATGAGACATAATACCTTGATCCTGCCAATGGAGGTTCTTGAATTGGACCCCATACATCTGTATGTACTAAGTCCAATAAGTTGTTATGGATGTAGCCTTTGTGGTTGAATGGTTCTCTTTGTGTCTTCCCAATCTGACATGCATCACACGTGTTGATATCAAAGATGATGATATTCTGCAGATTCCTGTTCGTGTTGTTGTTTCTATTGCACCTACTGCAGAGCAAATTCGTTGCGACGGCAGATGCTCAAGCATATGCATTGATAGCTTTGTTTGTCAAACGTGCCATTATACCTCACATTCGCTCTTGCAGAATAGCAAAGGATGCTTGGGATACACTTACCACATTGTACGAAGCTAGGAATGAGGCTCGTGTTGCTTACCTCCGAAAACAATTGGGAGTGATCCTATGGATAGTTTTCTCACAAAGATCAAGGATTTGAAAGAACAATTGATTTCTAATGATGAAGTTATACCAGATAGCTCACTTGTGCAGACCGTTCTGAATGGTCTTCCTGACTCATATCAATTTTTTTCATCTACTCTTCGTTTGATGATGAAAGGAAATCCAAATGCCTTTTCATTTGAGGAGTTAGTCTCTGTTCTGTTGCAGGAAGACTAGTCTATGCAGAACAGGTCAAAAGACAAAGATAAGAAGAAATCAGGAAAGCAAAAATTGTTTTGCAAATACTGTGAAGCAAATGATCATGTCATCAAGAGTTGTCCAAAACTAGCTACTAAAGAGGCAAAGAAGAAAGAGGCCGGAACGGTTGTTGTAGAGGCATCTACACAGAAAATAGAGTCCGCTAATCTTGTGCAGGAAGAAGAATGGTCATTTACTACTGTTTGGAGTTTTGACCCATTTTCTCATGAGCAATGCATGTCTATAGTATACTAAGATGTCTGGTGCTTTGATAGTGGGGTTACTAAAAATATAACCTCACAGTGCAGTTTCTTCTCTTCACTCGAGCCTACCCCTATAGGAAATACTGTTACATGTGCCAACAACTCCTCCTATCTTGTCATGGGAGTTGGTAAGATCATTTTGACTACTACTAATGGTAGTTCTTTCAATTTGTTAGATGCTTTGTTTGTGCCAGGGATCAAGAAAAATGTGCTATTAGTTCTTGCATTAGCTAAGATTGGCTTGGTTGTGAAATTTCTTGATGACAAATGTATAGTTCATGATGTGTCAAATAGCGATGTCATTATTGCTTTTATGCCATGGGCTATATAAGCTCATAGAATATGAAAGATCTATAAATGATTTTGCATGTGTAGTACATGATTCTTAGGCTATGTCAGATGCAAAGCTTTGGCATGCACGCTTTGTTCATTTGAATCTTGCTAGTTTGCTACACCTACAGAAATCTGAAATGGTGTTCTCTTTGCCCAAACTTAAGGCACCCTGTAAACATGTATGTGACGGATGTATTTTGAGCAAAATGCAATGTTCTTCCTTTCCAAAAGATGGTTCAGTTCGGGTTACTCAGAAATTGAAGCTTGTACATAGTGATGTCTATGGTCCTATGTAGACACCTTCTTTTGGGAACTATTTTTACTTCGTGACTTTCATCGATGCTTTTTCTAGGCATGCATAGGTATACCTATAGAAGGAACAGTCCGAAGTGTTTATGTGCTTCAAAAAGTTTTTGGTTTTCGCTGAGAATCTGTTAGCATGTAAAATGGGCACCCTTCATTCTGATCGAGAGGGGAATATATGTCTCCTGACTTTAATGCATTTCTGGTTGAATGTGGGATAAAACATCAGTGTACAGTGTCGTATACACCTCAACAGAATGGAGTTGTTGAACAAAACAATAGGTCACTCATGGAGATGGTCAAGAGTCAAGCTTTACCACATAGTTTCTGGCTTGAGGTTGTTATGCATGCAGCATATGTATTGAACAGGTACCCCACTAAAGCCCTGCAGTCTATCACTGCCTGAACAACATTGCAGAAAATTGGATGATAAAGCAGGAAAATGTATTTTTATTGGGTACAGTTCTAAAAGTAAAGGCTATCGTCTGTATCATCCATAGAATAAACTAATTAGTTAGCCGTTGTCGGAGAGATTTTCTCTCCTTGTTAGTTCATGAGAGATGGCAAAAATGCTATGCTTAAAAGTTTTTAACTCTCTTGGATTTGGTGTTAAATGGCTTGATTTAAGATTATTCTAAGTTCTGTTTTTTTGTGATGATACGAGTTGAAGAGGCTTGAAGATCCCCTAAAAATGTACCTACAAAAAAAAAAAAAAAAATTTAGCGACGAAATGAAATTTAAAAAAAATGTGTGTGTGTGTTCATTGAATGTGTGAATAATATTTATATGTGTATGCATATTTTATTAATGTTTGTTTTCTTATTTTTATGCACGTGAACCTAAATTTTTGAATGTGAAACTGTTGTATTGCAAAGCAAAAGAATTAAAACAATGAAGAATAATAAAAAGTGAAAATCAAAACAAATAAAACTAAAAGAAATCAGCAAGAAATGTGTGTGTGCGTGTATGAAAAAGTATTCTTGAATTTGTTTGATAGTGAGTGCATACAATAACGAATGTGGAATCGAAGGTAGAGGAACACGTGCATGGAGAGAAGGAGTTGCAGTGGAATGGAAGGAGAAGCGGTTGATTGATACCTTTTTATGGTTCTCATGCACTCGAAGGAAAGGAGGGGTCGACACCTAATGTTTGCCAGATGTCAAAAGACTAGAGACGACTGCACATGAACTATAGAAAAATGTGGAGTGAACAGAAAGGAAGATGGCCACAAATAGAAATGGAAACATGATCGTGATCGGGTGTTTAGGAGGCAACTCTATGGTGGTATTTGCATGCATGAGAAAATCTGGCACATAAAAAGAAGGGAATGAAGGGATTTGAGAGAGTAGGAGGAGAGAAGAGGCATGGATCAAAGGATCTCCAAAGTCAGTTCATGATTGTTAATCTGCTGGCAAGAATATGATTTGATCCATTGTGACGAAGAAGAAGAGGGCTAATCAACGATCAACGCTTTTTCTAATCTATTTCGTACGCCTTCTCTGTGCAAGACACATTCAAACGTAGAAGCGGTTTAGAGGTTATGATTAAACGATTTTCAAATAGGAAAACTTACAGTCTCGTTATCGGCATGTTTCGATGGAATATGCAGACAATATTTTACATTGCGCATTACATTTGGCGGCATTAAATGGAAGATCTGCTGCCACAGCGTTCGTAATCCTCCATTCTGTCAGATTATTAATCCTCCATTCTGTCAGATTATTAATCCAGTGATCTTCATTAATCTCTCTTCAACCGCTTCGTGTTGATGCCTGAACAGTCTTCGAAAACTGCCTGCCTGAAGAGAGACAATGAGGTGCAGCAGATATCCGAGCTATCAGTTGCTAAAGATGGTCGGAAGCGACATTGGAATTGAACTCGTTATCCGCTGTTGACTCATCATTAGTCAGAACAAAAGAGCAGGGGTGTCAATGAGTTTGAAGTCTTTGTCAGAGCGACTATTTGAAGGAGAGCATGCACTTCCTCTTCTTTCTCGTGCTAACAGCATCGCAGCCCTCAGTAACTATCCCCCTCGTCTACGCCGAAGAAGGCCCTCTTACCACCAATGATCCCCCTTGAAGCCGCATTATCCTTGCCCTTCTTCAGTGCTCCCTCTTTATGCTCTCAAGCTGCTAAGAAGTTTGAGTTTGAACGTCTCCATCAAATTACAAAGCACTCCTGAATCGGTCCTTCGATATCTCCTTGTTCCCTCCGTAGCAGATTGTTTCCTTCCATCCTTATTTGGTTGCAGTGCTCCCTTGGGTCTTCTCCTTTTCTACCTCGAACCACACCTCTTAACAATTCTTCTTGTACCTTCAGTCGGTAGATCCCTCCCTCTTATACAGGTAGAAAGAATCGAGAGGATTTGTCATGAATGACTTAAAGACAGCAACAATTTGATCCTCCAATAGATTCCCTATCTCTTCTCCACAGAGATTCAAGCCTTGCTTCCCTCTTTCTTCCTCAGCAAGCCCTCTGTTAGTAACAAAAAAGGTTCCCTTCCATTCATTCATTTGTGGAATGCTCTAAGAGGTGAGTTCCTCAATAAGATATGGAAAGGGAGGTGTGCTGCCAACTTTGGTAGCCCTTCTAAAGAATGGTCAATTGAAAATTCTCTTTTCCTTTTAGAAAAAAATAAGGAATTTCTAAATGTTAGAAGCCCCACCTTTTAGAGATCATAGAGTGTTTTCTGCCGAGAGCAACAAGATTAAAAGCAAGTTGGCCCCCATGAGGGGGACGAAAGGGTTATCAAACTTGTTTGAAGTGTTTTCTAGCAAGATTTAAGCTACCCCTACTAGGCGCATTCACTTGTATAGTTTGTTCTTTCTATTAATTAAACTTTGGGAGAGTAGGCTCTTGTTGAACTTCCATTTGGAAAGAAAAAAAAAACAAAGCAAAACAATAGCTAAAAGGAACTCAAGTTCTCTCTTCAACCAAGATCCGATTTGAATGATCTTTGAAGTTACTCAAATATTTCCTTTAACCCTTTTGTTTTTAAGGAAAACAACTTTATAAAATGTTCTTTTTATATAAAGGAAGTTCGGCCTTAGCCTACTCTCCCGGACTTGAATTAAATAAAAGAAAAGTACAAAAGAAGGGGACTAGTTCCCACGAGATCCCCCGAATCCCACTCAGCAGGGGAAGCTTTTATAGAGTGTAGATGGCTTTACAAAAGAAAATTTAATTGCCGTCTCAAGTGCTCTTGATCAAAAGGAATACTTGATGATTCCTAAAAAAGGGGGAGTTTCTTAAAATTAGCTATCCTTTTGCCAAGGAGGAACAGTGAATAGTTGATCGACCACTGTATGGGGAAGTCACCAAAGTTTGGAGAATTCCAGAGAGTCGCGGAGCAACCGCTTGCTTCTCCCAGGAGCCGGCTTCCCACTAATATATTTCAGAAGACTAATTTTCATTCTGACGATCTGCCATAGCCTTCGTGGTAGGCCTTGCAAGGCTTACATGGAGTTATAGAGGAGGTTGATAAACCTCCCATCCCCATCATGTGGAGCCCACTTGGTTTTAAGCTTATTGTTGACATACTGTAGCTCTTTGTGATGTTTGAAGGGGGGGGGGGGGGGGGGGGGGTTTCTTACGGTTAGCAATTCTTCTGCCGAGAAAGAAACGGGACTTCTCGATCGACCACTCCTTGGGGGTATTGCCAAAGTTTTTAGCACATCTTTCTCGCCAAATATTCCAAAGCATCTCTCCCCTAATCGCATTCCACAATGCCGCAGAGCAATCGTTTGCTTCACCATTGAGGGCTTGCTTCCAATTGATTTGTTCTTGGAGTCCCAAAGAATGACCAAGGACCCTCCATAACTGAAGGTATTTATGGCAAGCAAAGAAAAAGTGACCAATATCATCTTTGCTATGGCAACATTGTTTGCACTAGGGCGGAACCCCACAAATCTTGATAGCTTTTGCATTCGTCCATATTCCACGGTGGAAAATTTTCCATAGCCTAGAACCAACTTTTTGTTTTCAATTAGAGGGTGCCAGATAGACATAAATTTCATATCCCATCGAAGTCACGTCCAGTTAAGACACCATTTCTTGTTGAGATTGATGTGAATGTCATTGCAAGCTTCGACATATGGAAGCTTGGAGAGGTGGTTACCATTATACCATTTAAGGCTCATTGGGTTCGGAGAATCATGTCCCATAAGTAGTAGGATTTTAGATCGGTCCAAAGCATGGTGTCCGCTCAATAAAACATTCCATTCCTCATATGTGACCGCAGTAGTAGGGTCAAGGTCCTCAAATTCCACCCATCTATTCATGTCCTATTTCTAGAGGTGCTTCCATTGTTTGAATCCCTTATTCTAGAGTCTCTTGGCACTCAAGACATTCCAAGGCTCCATGTTTCTCATGCCTTCCATCGGGAACCAAATAGAGTCGTTTTGTCTTATACCTGCAGCCCACTTCCAATCTTCATTGATTCTGATGTGAGGTTTGAATGTGTTCCAGCTCGACCACAAGGATCTTACCAGGATCGATCCTTTGGGTGAGATAGGAATCGGAGAGAATAGGAGGGTGAGGATGTCGAGGTTTTTCCATCGAGGGTATTCTACCAAAGTAATCGTGTCTATGTTTCTGAAAAGGAATGTGGCCCAAGAGGAATCTCACACCTTAATCATCCACTTAGCCGCAAGTTTATTGGCCATGCTGCCAATGTCCATAATACCCAAATCTCCATTCTCCTTTCGGCTCGTGCATATGGACCATTTGGTTTTAGGCATTCTCCTCCTATTATGGTCCCCGGTCCAAAGAAAGTTCCTACAAGTACTTTCTAATTTGGCTAATTCTTGATTCTTCGGTCTCCAACAAGAAAGGAAGTATATGATTGAGGATATGAGGAACGTGTTGATCACCATGGCCTGGCCAGCAAGATTGATTGGCAAACTCCTCCAGTAGTTAAGTTTATTATTAAGTCTAGCGAGGACCCAAGCCCACCTTTGTTTGAGAGTAACACCGAATCCCAAGGGGATACCAAGAATGCAAACAACCTGACCTGATTGAATGCTTTGGCATCCCTACACAGTGAGGAGATTGCGTTGATTCCCTTTGATAGCCCACAACTTTAGAGAATTAACAAGATAACTTGTATCCACAATTAATGACAAAATCTAGCAATTAAAAGAGAGTCTATGAACCAACATTAAATTCCCATGATTTTTAGCTTCTTTTAAATCTTTTTTCTAGTTGATTTCTTTGATACGAAGGAGAAAACCCAAAGTTCAAAATAAAAGATAATAGAAAAAAGGATTTGTGAATAACAATTTATATTAGTGATTAAAATTTGATGAGCTTTTGAATTTACCGAGCTCTCTAGATACGGACTTATGGATATGTGATACCTTGTAGTTTTCATTTTTAACATATAAGAACAAATCTACTATTTAGATACCTAGTTTTCTAGCCATATCCATGACATTATCTCGCTAGATGTAGAAAAGAAGATCTCATCATATGTCCTTCAGAGTATTCATTTTACAGATTATTTGACACAGCTGCGGGCCATGACGCAAAGGATCATCTAGAGTTATGCATTTATAGGATCAGTATTAGATAAAGATCAGTTATGCATTTGTAGAGTTATGCAAAGGCTCATCTAGAATTCATTATTAGAGTGACTTTCGATGGGAGGATGTCTTGGAAGATGGGAGGATGTCAGTATGCAACCTTACTCTTATACGAAGTGGATCCCATGTTTGACATACTTGTTCATCTCCCTAGAGTTCTCATACCATTTGAGATCTACTTCGTACATAATGTCATTTGATAGGAGTTTTGGACAAAACAGCCATGATGATGCATGGCTTTGATATTTTCTGTTGGTTCTGTGTCACAAATGCAGACAGAGAACGTATGTTCTCTGATAGGAGAGAGCTTCGTGTGATACATTTTCATAGGAAGTCATCTTGTAATCCTCCATTCTGTCAGATTATTAATCCAGTGATCTTCATTAAGCTCTCTTCAACCGCTTCGTGTTGATCTTGATTGTCTCTCTTCAACAGTCTTCGAAAACTGCCTGCCTGAAGAGAGACAATGAGGTGCAGCAGATATCCGAGCTATCAGTTGCTAAAGATGGTCGGAAGCGACATTGGAATTGAACTCGTTATCCGCTGTTGACTCATCATTAATCAGAACAAAAGAGCAGGGGTGTCAATGAGTTTGAAGTTTTTGTCAGAGCGACTATTTGAAGGAGAGCATGCACTTCCTCTTCTTTCTCGTGCTAACAGCATCGCAGCCCTCAGTAACTATCCCCCTCGTCTACGCCGAAGAAGGCCCTCTTACCACCAATGATCCCCCTTGAAGCCGCATTAGCCTTGCCCTTCTTCAGTGCTCCCTCTTTATGCTCTCAAGCTGCTAAGAAGTTTAAGTTTGAACGTCTCCATCAAATTACAAAGCACTCCCGAATCGGTCCTTCAATATCTCCTTGTTCCCTCCGTAGCTGATGGTTTCCTTCCATCCTTATTTGGTTGCAGTGCTCCCTTGGGTCTTCTCCTTTTCTACCTCGAAAACACACCTTTAACAGTTCTTCTTGTACCTTCAGTCGGTAGATCCCTCCCTATTATACAAGTAGAAAGCATCGAGAGGATTTGTCATGAATGACTTCAAGACACAAACAATTTGATCCTCCAATAGATTCCCTATCTCTTCTCCACAAAGATTCAAGCCTTGTTTCCCTCTTTCTTCGTCATCAAGCCCTCTGTTAGTAATCGAAAGAGTTCCCTTCCATTCGTTCTCTACCTGGCCAAGCATCTATCTACCTTGGGTTCTGGAAGGAGCCAATTTTGTTTGCTTAGAGAGGAACCACATTGCTGATGGAATACTTACGATCAGAAGTGCTCGCAATAACGGAAAGAACTTGGAGAAGCTTGTAGGAGGTAGAAAAGTGCATTTCGAATGGATGAAGTTTGGTCTAGCCAACTAGCATAAGACCAGCCCTTGAGGTTATGGAGATTCAAATAGACCTTATAGGCATGCGATAAGTGCAAATAAATGAACTATGTACTTTGGAGCATCAAGGAGAAAGAGTTGATACAAAACAAACAGGTTCGCACGTCGACTAGCTCAAAAAATTTACTATCCATGGAAGAGACAATGAACTTCAAATGCCCATAGCGACGAGCGTGATTACAATTAGAAAAAAAAGTCTTTCTATGGGAGTGATACACATAGGGTTGAGTGTATATAATGCACGAAAGTATAAGGAATAAGCAAAATTCGCTATAGGAATGAATCAGACACTCAACGGTGGTACCTCCTATTTTTTTAGGAATACACAGAGATTGAAGCACTCCCACAAATCTTGCCTTGTACCTACAAATTGATCCATCTGAATTTGTTTTAACTTTATATACCCATCTACAAACAGTTACCTTTTGATTCGATGACATTGGAACCAAATCCCAAGTGTCTATCTTCTTCAATGCATCTATTTCTTCTTTCATGGCCTTTTCCCAATTAGAGTTTCCCTTTGCCTCTTCCTAGGTTGATGGTTCTTCTGAAATTGAATATTTTGCCAAGCAGATTGAATGCTTTATAACAAATGTGGAATCATATCCATACCTTTTTGGTTGTTTCTTCTCTCTTTGCTGATCTTCTAGGTGCTTGTTTGGAGCATTCTCCAACCTCTTGCATCTTTGCTTTTTCTCTTGACTTCCATAGCTTGTAATCCTTTTCCCTTTCATCTTGGTCATTGTGTGTATCACTTCTTGGATCTTGGACCTCTGTATCATGCTTTCTTCCTAATTGATGAGAATCAGAATCAAGATCATATGGTACAGTTACCTTTTGTTGACTTCATCATACCAAGACCTGTGTTCTTCAAACACAACATCTCTACTTGTATTGAATTGCTTGATTGAAGGATTATAGAACTTGTCACCCATCTGAGTTGAATCATATCCAATAAGCATTTCCTTTGTTGCCCTTTCTTCTAGCTTACCTCTTATTTGTGATGGTACATGAGCATAAGCTAAACAACCAAAAATCTTGCAATGTCCAAGACTAGGTTTTCTTTCATGCCATACTTCATAAGGAGTCATACCTTGAAGTGATTTGGATGGTAGTCTATTGACAAGGTACACAATAGTTGAAATAGCCTATGCCCATAGATAATGTGGCAACTTCTTCTCTTCAAGCATTGTGAATGTCTTGTTTCGCCTCTCAACGATTCCATTTAGTTGAGGAGAGTACCTAGTAGTCTTTTCCCTTTTGATACCTTTATCCTACAAGAACTCATCAAACTCTTTGTAGAAGTATTCTCCCACTCTATCAGATCTAAACTTCTTTAGTGATCTACTTGTATGATTCTCCACATGTGTGAGATATTTTTTGAAGCAATCAAACACTTCATTCTTACTCTTCATAAAGTATAGAACAATGCATCCACTATGGTCGTTAGACATGATACCTTGATCCTGCCAATGGAGGTTCTTGAATTGGTCCCCATACGTCTGTATGTACTAAGTCCAATACATTGTTACAGATGTAGCCTTTGTGGTTGAATGGTTCTCTTTGTGCCTTCCCAATTTGACATGCATCACACCTGTTGATATGGAAGATGATGATATTCTGTAGATTCGTGTTCGTGCTGTTGTTTCTATTGCACCTACTGTAGAGCAAATTTGTTGGGATGGCAGAGATGCTCAAGCATATGCATTGATAGCTTTGTTTGTCAAACGTGCCATTATACCTCACATTCGCTCTTGCAAAAAAGCTAAGGATGCTTGGGATACACTTACAACATTGTACGAAGCTAGGAATGATGCTCGTGTTGCTTACCTCCGAAAACAATTGGGAGTGATCCTATGGATAGTTTTCTCACAAAGATCAAGGATTTGAAAGAACAATTGATTTCTAATGATGAAGTTATATCAAATCTATCTATGTGTATATGTAGATGATATTATTGTGACAAGTGATGATCTAAATGGCATTCAAAGGATCAAGAGACACATGCAAGAGGAGTTCAAAATTAGTGACCTAGGTGAGCTCACATATTACCTAGGTATGCAGGTGATATATACAGATGAAGGAATGTATTTGACTCACAGAAGATACATTCAAGATCTTCTTCTCAAGTTCAAAATGGAGACATTGAAGAGTATCAAAACTTGGTAGGTAGCTTGATATATGCTACTCAGACAAGGGCAGACATCTCATATAGTGTGGGAGTGCTTAGTTAGTTCATGCACTCACTGGGAAGACCACACATGGATGGGGCTAAGAGAGTACTTAAGTATCTCAAAGGTACAATCAACGAAGGTATATTCTATGCTTACTCTTTAGATTTGGATATCAAAATCTACTCAGATGGTGGGCACGAGCTAAGGATGATAGAAAAAGTACATCTGGTTACTTAGAATTTGCAGGTTGGAGTTGGTTGTTTATCCTCAACTGAAGCAGAGTATAGAGGCTTGACCATAGCAACTCAAGAGGCAATATGGTTGAAAGCATTGTATACAGATTTGGCACTTTTGAGTTCCAAACCTCACATATTTGGAGATAATGTAAGTTCCATGCATCTAGCAGCAAATCCTATTTTCCATGCGAGAACCAAGCACATAGAAGTCCTTTACCACTTCATCAGGGAGAAGCTCATGGCAAAGGAGATTGAAATTTCTTTTGTTCCAACTGAAAAGCAAGTAGCAGATATGATGACGAAGGCACTTGATGGAATAAAGCTTTGTAGATTCAAAGCTATGACATGTATTCAACCTATCAGAGAATTAAGACTCAAGCATACTTTAGCTTGAGGGGGAGTTGTTGGAACATCAAGCTTACATTATTCTTGAAGTGGATTTGATCTACATCAAAGGCTATCACGTTGAAAGAATATCCGTTGGACAACTCTTTTTCTTATGCTCATTTATTGTATTTTTTTGAGAGATTTTGGATGGTTCATTTACCATTGTAAAATCCTTAAGCTTTACACATGTAAAGGTAGAAAGATAGAGCCCAAATCCCACGAATTTGTGATGGTTGAAGTTGCATTCAATCAAGCAATCAATCACCTAAGAGTAGATCAAACTAGATCTTCACTTTTCCTAGATTGTAGGAAAGTGAATTGATTCCCTCTAACAACCATTCCCACCTTCATTTGCATCCAAACTCCACTTGTAGAAGTTGTGGAACACTCCTAGAGTCTATATAAAGATTTTAAATCACTTGTACAATACATGGAAGCAATATACATAAACTTGTGACCATCATTGTCTTGCTCCTTCAATTCTCTGCATCATCTTCTTCGCCAACAGTAATCTTGCAGAGGGTGCTGCTCTCTCTCTTCAAAGCTTCAAATGGAGTGCAACGTGGCTCATTAGAAAGATAGATATTAGTGTCTAGTTTATGTCGATAAAGTTTCATAGCATTTGACTCAGTATATTGGGAGAAATCTGAGTTTCTCTATCTCGGGTGCAATCTCTACGTACTCCTGAAAAATAGGAAGTACCACCGGTGAATGTCTCATTCATTCCTATAGCATATTTTGATTAGTCCTTATAATTTTGTGCATTCTATACACTCAACCTATTTGTATCACTCCCATAAAAGGATTTTTTCTAATTGTAATCACACTGGTCGTTATGGTCATTTGAAGTTCATTGTTTCTTGCATAGATAGTAAGTTTTTTGAGCTAGTTGACCCACAAACCTATCTGTCTTGTATCGACTCATTATCCTTGATACTCCAAAGTACATAGTGTGTTTCTTTGCACTTATCGCATGCCTATAAGGTCTATTTGAGTCTCCATAAGCTCAAGGGTTGGTCTTGTGCCGGTTGGCTAGACCAAACTTCGTCGCTTCGAAACGCATTTTTCTACCTTCTACAAGTTTCTCCAAGTTCTTTCAAATGACTCTCTATGGAAACGGTGTAACAAGAAGGAACGCTTTCGAGATGGCTTAGTATGGAAAGGGTGGAACATCTCCAGATCCAAGAGAGTTTGGACCAAACGTTTTTCAATGTAGGACTAGAACCAAGATATAGGACATTTGATGGAGTTTGGAAACATTGACCTAAATCAAAGAGTTGTATGAATACTGTTATTTGCAAAGTCACTGAATCAATGATTGAGAAGACTCTAAGATCTGCCTCTTTCTTGGCTAGGATCACCCCACCTGAAGGGACCTAAGTGATACATTAGCAACAATATGGAGAATACTTTCAGAATAGAAAGAAATCTAGAATTTCATCTTTCATTGAACAAGAAGTCATATTTGGACTTGACTTGGTTATTATGAAATTTAAGCTCAAGGATCTGTGGCACCTACTTACTGAGAGAAAATATTGGTTCTCATGCGCGACATCCTCTACTAGGGGATCTCCATGAATGTCAAAGCCAGTGGAATTTTTTTTTAGAATAAAGGAAGTTCGTCCTTATCCTACTCTTCCAGACTTGTACTAATTAAAAGAAAAGTACAAGTGAAGGGAACTAGTGCCCACGGGGCCCCCCAAATCCCACAAAGCAAGGATAGATTTTATAGAGTCTAGATGGCATTACAAAGAAGATTAATCACCATCTCATAACCCTCATGTGGGGCCCACTTGAGTTTAAGCTTTTTGGTGATCGAAAGGAACACTTTCTTATGCTTTAAGGGGGGGGGGGATTTCTTACAGTTAGTGATTCTTTTGCCCAGGAGGAACAACGATTTCTCAGTCAACCACTCTTTGGGGGAGTCACCAAAGTGATAAGCACATCTTTCCCACCAGATCTTCCATAGGACCTCCCCTCTGATGGCATTTCGGAGAGTCACAGAGAGACTGATCGCTTTTCCCAGTAGAGCTTGTTTCCAACTGATATGTTTCTAAAGTCTAATTTTCTTTCCAACAATTTTCTAGAGCCTGTTGGATTGGGACAAGTAAAGAAGATGTGAGCAACATCTTCAATGGACCAGTAGTAGCGCTTGCACTAGGGAGGCACTTTGAAAATTTTGCTAGCCTTTAGGTTGGTCCACTTTCCTCGATGAATAATTTGCCACAAGAGGATAGGCATTTTTATTTCTATCAGAGGGTGCCAGATAGCCATGAACTTCATGTCCCACTGTAGCCTCATCCACGACACGCACCACTTCTTGTTGAGCTTGACATGATAATCAATGGTTTCTTTGATGCTCGGGATTGCAATAACCATTGTGCCATCTGAGACCAAGCGGGCACGATGGGTCGTGCCCCATGAGAAGAGGAATTTTAGCAATCACGGGGCAATCCGAGACCTTTGATATTACCTACCTCCACTTGTTGTTCCACCAGCCCGCTAAGCCCTTCCATGGCAATGCAAAGAGAAGGGGAGGCAATGGGCACCCTTGTCTAATCTCCAAAGTGTCATGTGTCTTTTCTATGGCTTAAGAGGCTCCTTATGGACTCTCCTATCTTGCAAGCTCTATTTACATATTTACATTTGATGTGGATCACTCCGCCTTAAGCTAGTTGGTCCCACAATGAAATTTGGGTGGGCAACTCACTCCCCACGTTCTCTTGCTTAAAGATTTTGATTGTGACTTGATTCATCACCCCGGTTCATCCCAATTGATTGCTAATTTCCTTTCCCGATTAGATTTTGATGAAGCCCCAGTAGGAGTGGATGATTGGTCCCCTACTATTTATCGAGCCAAACCTAATTCTTCATTGGTTATGCGGAATCTAGGAGACTTGTACTATGATACTCTCGATAGAAGTTGGCCCTCTATAGCCGATGCTTTCGTGTCACCGGTGTGTCTCTATTCATGAGGTGCCTTCAGCCTTCGCATTGACCCATTCCATGCCTATTGGTCATCATTTGTTGGTTGCTTTGATCCATAAGAAGTGGGTTGTGGTGGCCCACGATGCAACACGATATGGATGCTGTGATTCATGCCAATGCACTCGCCAACCATTGCCACAACATGGCTTTCCTTTGCAACCACAACTACACTTATTGCCAAGCGATACATCTTGAATTGCATTGATTATGCCAGTCACTAGGTTGAGGCCTATGTAGTCTGATCAGCAATGGTTGGTTGCAAAGTGTTTAACTCATGATCTCTTTCGATGGTTTCGCCTCCCTCTAGAATTTGTGTTAGATAGAGGCATCCACTTTGCCAATATGTTAATTTAGGCTCTTACCCACTCCTTCAATGCTATGCATAAGTTTAGTACTCCATATGCACATACATTCACACATATGCATACACACACATACATGTTGACATATGCACATAAACAAACACAAACACATGGATACACACACATACAAACACATGCATACATGCACACACACATACATACACAGACATATACATACACACACATGTGCATACACACAAACATGTGCATATATACTCATATAGATTTGTATACATACATACACACATGCATACATACACACACATGCATACACAACACATGTACACACACTATACATACATATGCATACACACACATACATACATATGCATACACACACATACATACATGTATACATACATGCACACATATACATACACCCACATGTATATACACACACATAGACACCAAATACACATGCACACACATAGAGACACACACATACACATACACACACATACACACACATACACACATATGCATACACAATGCACATGCATATGCATACATAAATACATGCATACACATACATACACTAAGGGCTCTATGTTTGAAACCTCCTCTAACTATAATCTTATTCTTTACATGCAATATGGTACTTATCTTATTTCCCTATGATATGGCTATCTATAAAATAAATATGAAAGATATAATCAAATGGGCCCCTCCACTGAAGCTATGACTAGCTCTCCATGCAATAAACGAGAATTGTTGAATATGGAAGGGAAATATAAAAGAGAGATGGAAAGTCTAGAATATTCAAGTATTTAGAACTTGTCCCACTCTCTTTAGAATGAAACAAAAGTATTTTCAAAGGCCCCATAGCCCCACTACACTTTTTTGAATTTTCAACAAAGGAAACTTTTTCTTTATGCATATATCTTATATTCTTGAGCCCCAAACTCAGAAGTATGATGAACAAAAGTCAAACTTCAGTGAGTAGGACCCATTCATGCATCTAGAGGAGAAAATATCATATTTTTGTAATACAACCTAAAAATATCCAAGAAATATGTAAAAATAGGCCAAATATCACACCCTCTTAAGTCTAGAATCTTCTAGATCTTTGTAAAATAGATTCTATTTCACCACAAATGTAAAATATGTAGAAGATTCATTTCCAAATATCATCCCTAAATATCTTCCCAAAAAGCCTATAAAAGGACCCCTTGGGTGCCCTCCAAAAGCAAGAAGAGTTGTATACATGTACACGTTGCAGGTGTAGTGGGCACTTAAAACCTAAGAGAAGGAGTCTACCTTATGTCACTATATTGAGAAATCAATGAAAGCTCCTAATTTGTAAGTCCCCAATGTCTTTGTAACATTTTCTACTTCAATCAAGTTCATTTCTCCAATATCTCCCATCTCCATTACCCTAAACATTTGCTTATTCTATCCACTACACCCTCTCTTCTTCTCTCATTTCCTATTCCTTCCATCTTCCTTTCCTCATCTTGATCATTCCCAAACCCATTGAAGATTGTGGTACCACCTCACTCCTCTTGTCGTTGAGAATGTCTTTCTTGTGAGTGTTTAGTGTTGGAGTTAGACGTATGCGGAAGCATGCGAACAACGCAAGGAAGAAGAAGAAGCTTGGAGCACAACACACAATACTCAATGTATTACTAGAGAATGTAAAAAGATAAGTATCCCATTATGGAAATAGGCATATATACAAGCCGAGGGGAAAAACCTCCTAAAGAGGGAAAAAAGTGCCCCAGCGGTCCTAGTGTGTTCACACAGATTACTACCTCAATATATCAACAAATCCTAGTGATGCGGTGAACATTAAGGAGTTGGCACTCATGTATAAGGAAGTGCCAAGCTATGTGGAAATCACTCCACAAAAGGAAGTAAGCCCACAGCTTTGCAGAAAGCTTCAAACTTCTCCCTAGGTAGAGCCTTCGTGAAAACGGCTGCAATTTTCTCCTGTGTGGGCACATATTCCAAGCTGATCTCCCCAATAGAGAACCTCTCGCTGACATAATGATAGTGCACCTCAATGTGCTTAGTGCGAGCATGGAACACAGGGTTCCTTGCAACTGCCAATACGCTCTAACTATGAGTGAAGATGGTGATGACAAAAGACTGACGAACATGCAAATCAACCATAAGGCGTTTGAGCCACACACACTCAACAGCCGCTCTGAAAGCTGCCCTATACTCAGCCTCACAACTCAAAGTGGACATAGTAGGCTGCTTCTTTCTCAACCAGATATACATGGGCTACCAAGCATGAAGCAAACGCCACTGGTGGAATCACAAGTGTCATAGCAACCAGCCCAATCAGAGTCAAAAAAAGCATGCAAATCTAGCGGTAGTGATCGCCCCTTAGGATAAAACAACCCAAGTACCTGAGTACCACTCAAGTAGCGAAAGATGTTCTTGCTAATGCTTGACTCTTGGGCAATGCATAAACCTGCTCATTTGTGAGATAGCAAATTGAATATCTGGCCGAGTAATGCATAATTAAATCAAGCATCCAACAGCCTACTAATAGAGAACAACATCAAATGCATCTCCAACATCATGAAGACTCAATCATAAACCTTTTTCCATACGAGTGGCAATAGGTTTACATTCTTCAAGGCCAAAATGCTGCAATAATGTGCCAATATATTTCCTTTATCACAAAGCCATTGCACCATCAACGTGCATAAATTGAATGCCCAAATAATGATGCAAGTTCCCCGAATCAGGCATCTCAAATGAGGCATCCAAATCAGCCTTAAAATCAGCAATATGCTTCTTAATAGGACCAGTGAGTAGGATGTCATCAACATACAACAATGATCAGAAGCACGTAATTAGCATGCTTAACATATACGGTGCTTTCAATTGGACTCTGCTCAAAACCATGTGCAATCAAATAGGCATGTATCTTCTCATACCAAGCATGTGGTCCTTGCTTTAAACCATATAATGCCTTCTTTAACCTGCAGACCTGGTTTTCATGCCCATTCTGCACAAAGCCATGAGGCTGAAAAACATACACTTCTTCATGCAAGTCACCATTCACAAGTGTTGTTTTAATTTCCAGCTGATGTACATTCCAACTATGATGGGCTGCCCCCTTTGTTTAACTTTAGTTTCCTTGTATGCCCCTAATGGGGAGTTAGAGAGACTTAACACTTGGGCCTCCTTGGACTCGCTCCCCCACAACGTGCTTATTTGTGGTGACTTCAAGATGGTTGAGGACCCTATGGACAGATGGATGGGCAAGGGTAGGGTCATCGATAGTCGGGAGAAAGAAACGTGGGACAAAACTAAACTACACTTGGATCTGGTCAAATTCAAAGACTCGAAGGGCTTTTCTTGGTCAAATCTCCAAGCAGGCGAGGACCTGAGGAAAGCTAGACTTGATAGATGCTACATTTCTCAGAGTTTTACTCATCAGTGGGGCCACCCTTCCCTCTCGCAACGCACCGACCTCACCATCTCTGATCACTACCCGATCGTCATCACTTTTCAACCCCCCACCAAGATCCGTAAGGCTCCGTGGTTCCATGCCAGTGTGCCCTCCTTCTCTCTCCCCTCCATCAAGAAATTTCTGATGTGTGGAAGGAGGCATTCGCCTCTGGCTTGTCCCCAGCCAAGTGTTGGAGAAGTGCGGTCGATAAGTCACGACAGATCATGATTAGATCCAGGAAGACGCTTGAGACTGTGCGGCGGGCTCGTAGAGAAGCTCTATATCTTAGACTCTGGCGACTCGAAGAGGAAGTGAACAAAGGAAAATCTCAAGCCCAGAAAGGACTTCGAAAAATCAGAGCGCTGCTGAGATACGAGGAAGAGATACAAAGGAAAAATTTGCAAATTTTCTTCAAGGAGTGGTGGGCTGGCAAAGCCGACAAACCCACCAAAGAGATGTGCCATATCCTCAAAAGGAAACACAACAGAGAATCGATCCCCTTATTGCTAGATGCAAATGGCAATGTATGCAATACGGAAGAAGATAATTTTGGGATCATTGAAGGGCACTTCACGAGACTCCTGGGGACCTCAAACCCCCTCTCCCACCATAGAAGGGACTGTATGGCAGCCATATCTAGGGTTTCCCCCCACAGGATACCTCCCAACCTTCACCCTCTGCTCCATGCCTCTATCTCTGAAGCCGAAATCATTGAGGTCATTGATGCCCTCCCCTCAGGTAAAAGCCCGGGACCCGACGGGCTCACTAACGAGTTCTTTAAATCCTTCAAGTTTGTGGTTGCCACCCCTCTTCGTTTGGTTTGGCAAGAGGCACTCAAGTTCGGCGCGCTTCCTTCTTGCCTCAACAATGGCATTATCAAGTTAGTTCACAAAAAAGGGGAAAAGAACAGAATAGAGAACTGGCGTCCCATTACAATGCTCCAAACAAGATACAAGATCATCGCCAAAGTCATTGCAAACAGAATCTCTTGCCACTTGAGAGCGTGGCTAAGCGAGGACCAAAAAGGTTTCATCAAAGGCAGGTCAATTTTGGAAACCATCATAGATATCTGGGAAGGTCTTGAATTTGCAAATGAGTCTAAACAAGACGTAGTTTTCCTCAAGATTGACTTTGACAAAGCCTACGACAGGCTAGAATGGGACTATATTCTACAGTCGCTGCAAGATCTTGGTTGTAGTCAGAAATTCACCAAGATGATCGCGACCCTTCTAGGAAACGCATCGACCCAAATTAACATTAATGGAAATCTTTCAAAGGTGATCAAACTTAGAAGATCTATCAGACAAGGGTGCCCATTGGCTCCCCTTCTCTTTGTCATTGCCACGGAAGGGCTTAGCAGGCTGGTGGAGCATCAGGTTGAAGCTGGTAACATTAAAGGCCTTTGTTTGCCGCATGACCACAGTCAGATCACCATGAGACTTTTTGCCGATGATATGAACGCTTTTGTGCACAATGATAGTACCAGCCTTGAGACGTTCTGGAAGTGTCTTGCTACTTTTTGTGAAGCCTCTGGATCCATAATCAACCACTCTAAGACTGCCTTTAGAGCTATTGGTGGGCCACAGCCCGGCCTTCTCATTGATCATGGCTGTCAAATCATTCCGCAGGGCCAAATTTTTCGGCTTCTTGGGATTCCCTTGGGGTTCGGCGTCTCTATGGAACAGCGGTGGAACTGGGTGCTTGCAAAACTCGAAAACAAGCTTAACTATTGGAGAGGTATGCAAATCAATCTTGCTGGTCGCGCTATGGTTATCAACACGTTCCTCTTATCATCTACCATTTATTTCCTTTCTTGTTGGAGACCGAAAGAGCATGATCTGTCCAAACTGGATAGTATTTGTAGAAACTTCCTTTGGACGGGCGACCACAATAGGAGGGGAGTGCCTAAAATCAAATGGTCCATCTGCACCAGCATATAGATAGTGGGGGACTTGGTATCTTGGACATTGGGTGCATGGCTAACAAACTGTCGGCCAAATGGATGATTAAGGCTTGGTGCAACGGGGAGGCCTCGTGGGCCAAGCTGATCTTCAGAAACAAGAATGAGTTGGCGCTCATGGGTTTCCCAAATTGAAGAATCTTGACATCTTGACCTTGCTGTTTTCCCCGATCCCCGTCTTCCCGAAAGGCTCTAATATGGTGTGCTCCCTTTGGAAGAGTTGGAATAAAGTCAAAAGCTGCACAAGAATAAGTGAAGACTGGAAGTGGGCTGCCGGTATCAGACAAAACGACTCTATCTGGTTTCCGATCCATGGCATCCGGAGTGTGGAATCTTGGAACATTCAAAATGCCAAGAAGCTTTGGAACAAAGGCTTCAAAAAATGGAAACATCTCTGGAAACAAGACACCAACCGCTCGATCAACTTTGAGGATATTGATCCTAGCATCAACATTTCGCATGAAGAATGGAACACCTTGCAAAGCAGATGTCTCGCCTGGGACCGACATAAAGTTCGCCTTCTCATGGGACACGACATGTCGAGCTCGCTTGGTCTCAAATGGCACAATGGGAATAGCCTATCAAAAATCCCGAACATCAAAGAAACGATCGACTATCAAGTTAACCTCAACAAAAAGTGGTGCCTGTCATGGACACGGCTTCGGTGGGACATGAAGTTCATGGCTATCTGGCACCCCCTCATAGAAATCAAAAAGTCTGTCCTCTTATGGCAAATTCTTCATCATGGAATCTGGACCAACCTTAAGGCGAGCAAAATTTGTGGGATCCCTCCCTGGTGCAAACGCTGCCACCGGTCTATCGAAGATGTTTCACACATCTTCTTTACCTGCCCCAACTCCAACAGACTCTGGTAGGTGGTTGGAAAGAGAATTAGACTTCAAAAACGTCTCAATTGGCAGCAAGCCCTGCTGGGAGAAGCGATCGGCTTCTCCGCGACTCTCTGGAACGCCATCAGAGGGGAGGTACTATGGAAAATCTGGCGGGAAAGATGTGCTTTCAACTTCGGTGACTCCCCCAAGGAGTGCTCAATTGAGAAATCGTTGTTCCTCCTTGGCAAAAGGATTGTCAACTGTAAAAAATCCCCCCCCCCCCCCCTTTAGGCATCATCAAGTACTCCTTTTGATCGATAACAAGCTTAAACCCAAGTGGGCCCCACATGGGGGTGATGAGAGGGTAATTAACCTTCTTTGTAATGCCATCTAAGCTCTGTAAAAGCTTCCCCTGCTTTGTGGGATTTGGGGGGTCCCGTGGGCACTAGTCCCCTTCTCTTGTACTTTTCTTTATTTAATTCAAGTCCGGGAGAGTAGGCTATTGCCGAACTTCCTTTATATTAAAAAAAAACTATGATGGGCTGCAAGTGCACAGATGCTTCAAACAGTAGTCATACGACATGTAGGTGCAAAGTTCTCATCAAAATCAATGCCTCTTTCCTACGCATAACCATTTCAACAAGCCCAGCCTTATACCTATCAACTGTTCCATCAAGCTTACGCTTAAGCTTGTAAACCCACTTAATGCCAATGACCTTCTTGCCAGGAGGAAAGTCACACAAAGACCAAGCACCATTCTTTAGTATATCATCATATTCAGATTGCATAGCAGCCATCTAGTTTTCTGAATTTTGATGCAAACGAGGATCTATGAGAGCCTGAAAGAGTACAATATGACAGAGGTGCATCTAATTTGTTGTCATGCAAAGTCTACACCAGCCATTTTGGCATAGTTTTTGCTTGCTCAATGTCAGCTCTCTCATCAACAAGATCATTATCACCTGAAACCTCCAAAGGTGGAGAATTTGCCTCATTAGGACCAACACTAGACTGTCCACCTGTGAAAAGAGGCAGCAAAGTATCATACATGTCTTTGGAGCTAACAAATGTCTCCTTAGTACATGAAAGCAATGACTGAATAACATCTTCCACAAAAACAACATCATGGCCAACCAAATGTGTTTAATCTGTGGATAATAGAGACAATAGTCTTTACTTTCAGAACTGTACCCGACAAAAATAGAATTTACTACTTTATCATCCAATTTTCTAAGATGTTGTTCAAGCACTAATGCATATTCCAAACAAGCAAAAACATGCAGATGAGCAACAGATTGCTTGTGATCATGCCAAGCCTCATATGGAGTGATAGACCATAGTGCTTTAGTGGGACACCTATTAAGTACATATGATGCACCCATGACAGCCTCAAGCCAGAAACTATGTGGTAAAGCTTGAGTCTTGACCATATACCTCACCATCTCCATGAGTGACTTGTTCTTTCGTTGAGAAAATCCATTCTATTGAGGTGTATATGAAACTATACACTAGTGTTTTATCCCACGTTGAGCGAGGAATGCATTAAAATCAAAAGACATATATTTTCCCCCTCGATCAGAATGGAGGGTGCCTATTTTACATGCTGACAAATTTTCAGCCAAAACCAAAAACTGTTTGACGCACATGAACACTTCAGACTTTGCCTTCAATGGATATACCCATGCGTGCATGGAAAAATCATCAATGAAAGTCACCACATAAAGATAATTTCCAAAAGAAGGTGTGTGCCTACGACCACAAACATCACTATATACAAGCTGCAATTTCTCTGTGACCCGAACTTAACCATCTTTTGGAAATGAGGAACACTGCATTTTCCAAAATACAGCCTTCACAAATATGTTTACCAATTGCCTCAAGTTTGGGTAAAGAGGACACCATTTCAGATTTCTACAAGCGTAGCAAACTAGCGAAATTTTGGATGACCAAAGCATGCATGCCAAAGCTTTGCATCTGACATAGCCTGAGAATCATGTAGTGCACATGCCAAATCATTCACACATCTTTCATAGTCTACGAGCTTATACAACCCATGACATAAAATGCCAGAAGCAATAATCACATTGCCATTTGACAGATCATGAACTGTACCCCTGTCATCAACAAATTTCACAACCAAGCCAACCTTGGCTAATGTAGAGACTCATAACAGGTTCTTCTTGATCCTTGGCATAAATAAAGCATCTGACAAAGTGAAAGAACTACCATCAGTAGTAGTCAAAATGATCTTACCAACTCCCGTAACATGATAAGAGGAGTTGTTGGTGCATGTAATAGTATTCCTTGTAGGGGCAGGCTCGAGTGAAGAGAAGAAACTACACTACGAGATAATATGTTTGGTCGCCCCACTATCAAAGTACCAAACATCTAAGTCTACTGCAGACGTGCACTACTCATGTGAAGATGGGTCAAAACTGCAAACAGTAGTAAATGCCCATTCTTCTTCTTGCACAAGATTAGGAGACTCTGTTTTTGGCGTAGAGGCCTCTGCAAAAACCATTCTAGCCTCTTTCTTCTTTGCCTCTTTAGCACCCAGTTTTGGAAAGTTCTTTATGATATGATCATTTCCTTTAAAGTACTCGCATAACAATTTCTGCTTTTTTTATTTTTTTTTCATCTTTGTCTTCCTTCTTCGATTGTGCAGAATTAGCAGATTTTTATCTTACTAATTGAAGAGCTCCATTTTCCTTCGCCCATCTCAATAGCCAGGAATGCTTGATCTGCAACTCGCATAATGGACCTGTTCTGCCTGAACCAATCTTCCTACAAAAGAACAGAGACTAACTCCTCAAATGATAAGATATTTGGGTTGCCTTTCATCATCAACCGAAGAGTAGAAGTAAAACTCTGATATGAATCAGGAACACCATTCAGAACTGTCTGCACAAGTGAGCTATTTGGTATAACCTCATCAGCAGAAATCAATTGTTCCTTCAAGTCTTTGATCTTTGTTAGAAAACTGTCCAAAGAATCACCTTCATTCATGTGCTTACTCTCCAATTTTTTTTGGAGGTGGTACAATGTGATAAGTGTATCCCAAGCATCCTTAGCTGTTCTGCAAGAGCGTATGTGAGGAATAATGGCACGTTTGACATACAAAGCTATCAATGCATGTGCTTGGGCATCTCTGCCATCCCAATGAATTTTCTCTACAGTAGGTGCAGCAAAAACCATAGCACGAATAGGAATATGCAGAATATCATCATCTTCGACACCTTCTGCATGAGCTTCAGTACCTACATTTGTAATAGTTGCAAGTGTTAGAACATTTTTCAACACCCTGCACAATGTTCCATAGTCCTTTTGCAACCAATACATGTTGCATCATATAATAAGCCCACAACAGGTAGATGGTACCATCCAACTTATCCTCAATAACCAACATACAAAATACATCACTGCTTTCAGTCATGGTCGGTGACTAAAATACCTTGATGCAGAAAATTAATTATTTTAGAAAGTTTAACGAAACTTCCCAAACAAATTCTACTAAACCTCTAGCAGACTTTGAGACGCTTATACTGGCGAACCGAAACTGGTATATACCTTTGGCACAAAAAGACAAAATAGCCTACAAAAGCACTACCATAGTGCGTTCGTAGGCCAAAATGAGCTGAGATCGTGATTTCGACACCACAAAGCGAGAAAAAAGTGCCCCGGTAGTCCTTGTGTGTTCACACACATTAGTATCTAAATATATCAACAAAGAGTACTTGTGGGGTGTGTATGTGTTGGTACTGTGAGGGTGGCACAGATCACCCCTACCTTAAGAGTACCTTTCTATTGATTGTTTTTAAGTGTACTAAGAGGGAAGCATGGATCACACCCACCGTAAGTGTGCCATTGTATTTGTGTGACAAGGGAGTGTGGACCACCCCTCCCTTGGGAGTGCTATGTGTATTTTTCATATGAATGAATTTGTAGGAGCCTGGTGTCCCTCATCTTCAATTCCATTCCTTGATTATGAGCTGAGCATCGAGGAAGTGTTAGAGGCCATTTCCTTAATGCCCCTCTCATAACTTGGTGCCCCCACTAAGGAACCCAATTTCATGAATTTCCAAAATCCTAATAACCAAAATTGTCCCATTCGTCCTAACCAACCTTATCAACCATGGCCCATCCTTTCTATCTATATCACATAAAGTAGGAAGATATTCTTCCAACAATGCATAGTCTATCATTTTGGGGCAGAGCGTTTGGTAAAAATCCTTGCATCTCAAGAACCATTTATTTTTCTAGTTCTAGAGTATACCCTTACCTTCGATGTCTGAATATTTATTCTTCTGTAAGGGAGCCACCTTCAAGTTCAACCATGGCATCAATCTTCCCATACTTCTATGGAAGTCCTAATAAAGATGATGTAGAGTTTTTGGACAACTTAGAAATGGCATACCTTGTCTCAGGAAGGGATCAGAAAGCTATTAAGTTAAAGGCTTTCCCATTGGTCCTAAAGAAGGAAGTTAGATTATTGTAAAACAACCTAGCAAACAACACAACAGGAAGTTGGGAAGAAGTGCATAAAGCATTCATAGCGCGATATGGCAAAAATCATACACCAAAAGGATTATGGCAACAATTGCTCTCACTTAGGCAAGTAACTCTTGAAAACTTTTCAGATTATGAGTCCAAATTTTAGTGTGTGTGGAACAATTGGGAAACTAGCCTTGGGGGGTATCATGCATGTATGCAGACATGCCAGATGAGGAATTAGGCTTTATCATACCGATGATTACCCAATGACCAGACGAAGGTTCCTCTACAACTCCATTTGCACGAAGAGACTTATCTGCCCATAGGTATGTTTGCTTGTCATAAATTAATATCTTTTGTGATATTGTAACACATATTTTCATTCATTTTCATCTATTTATTTTCAAGAAATACCACCTCCAGCTCGTGATGGCACAATAGAGGTGCCTATGAGGACATGCATGGGTAGCCTAGGGCTGAAAAACATAGAACCTCAAGGAAATATAGTATATATGAGGCATGGGTTGAAGTTTAAAGGAAAATGAAAGCTTTATGTGACTCCTACCTGCGTTTTGTTTGCTTGAAATTGAAGTAAATATTTACATATAAATTGAGATAAGCATTATATGTTTTACTTATATGATTACTTTTGTAGTGATTTGATGAGAGAGATAAAAAGCATGTACTTAGTCCATTGGAGATAGAATTTGGCACTCGATGGTCTCATCAATGGTGTTTGAAAGTGATGCATATACTTAAGGCACATCATCGTGATAATCCACGATATGCATTGCTTATATATATATATATATATATATATATATATATATATATATATATATATATATATATATATATATATATATATATATATATATATGTGTGTGTGTGTGTGTGTGTGTGTATATATATATATATATATATATATATATATATATATATATATATATATATATATATATATATATATATATATATATATATATATATATATATACGTATATATATATATATATATGTGTGTGTGTGTGTGTGTGTGAGAGAGAGAGAGAGAGAGAGAGTCCAATAAATAACAAATAGAATGTAGTAAATCGACTTAACCTTGAAAAAAACCAGAGTCAAGAATCCTTATGTGACTTAGCAGTCAGGTATAAGTATATTGAGTGAGGAAAGAGGTTCTTTATGTGTGAAGATCCAACCTTGCACACATGCACATATGGTATATTCGACCATACTTTTTTTGTACTTTCCTAACCATATGCATTGCTCGTATGGTTGAAGTAAATATACACATTGCATCTAGTCCTTCCACCACCTACTAGATAGATGTCTCTTGTCCCAACCTTATGCCTCTATATATAGCTACTTGAATCAACGAGGACCATAATACACATAAAGATATATATAGATCATGTATATACACATACATATATATGAAGCACATATTTAGATACATACACATCACACATGCATTGCTACATGCACACATGTATACATATACATGCATACACAATTATAAACACACTTGCATATATCAAACAAATGCACATGCATACATATACATGTGCATGCTGAAACATGCATACATATATCACACACATGCATACACATACATACACATACATACACATGAAACGCACATATGCACATGTGCATACTAACACATGTATATACTATATAACACACATACATATATATACACACATATACACATACATACATGAGAGAAAATTTGTCCTATAAAATAAATCTATACATAAAATTTTAGGCATACCCCAAGCTTCATGTTCGAACTTAAAATAACATGTTTTTTTCTCTCTGGTGGGATTCACCTATATTCTAGTTGAAGAAAGGAGAACCTATTGTCTGATACCCATTCAAATGATTCAAGTTAACGATCGATAATGATCCCTTTTTAATGGGAAATTTCTATCTTTATACTCAGGTTGAAACCAATCTACCTTCAAAATAACCTATCAAAATATAAAAAATTGAAATTACTTATTATGTGCTTTAAAAAATATTAAACTATATCACAAAAATTAAATTTTTTTTTACTTGTTTGCATCTCTCTTGTCATAAGCATCCAAGGAGCATGTCCATAAGCATTTTTCCATCAAAACTTGGCCATAAAAGGTCCCTCTTGATGCTATTGTCTCAAAAAGTCGATTTCTTTCCTCTCAGCAAGAAAAATATCATCTTGTATATTGAGACCTCAAAGCAAAGATGAAGTCAAACCTTGTACCAAGCTTTAAGCATCAAGAAGTTTTCCTAGAGTGGTAATGATGAAACTAAGGTGCCATATGAGTAGATTACATGGTGGGTCATACGAGGAACAAGAAGGAGTGCATCAATTCCTTTTGGGAAGAGTTGAGATTCACAAGAGAATGCTTTCATAAATTTGAGTTAACACATCGAATCTATTTGACATATTAACTTGATATAAATCATTAGCTTGCACCTGCAATTACTTTATTTCCTATTCAAGCTATACAATCTCATCAGCCTCTTCCTTCTTCATATCAATAGACCTATCATTGGAAACATTTATTGGCCTTTCTTTTGTGAATCTCAATGCTACCCAAAAGGCACTCATGCACCTTTTGTTGTTCCTCATATGAACACCTTGCGATCCAATCCTCTTAGGAAGTACAACATATGGTATCTCAATATCATCATCAACACTATCTAGGAAAGCTTCTTAATGCTTAAAGCTTGATACAAGGTTCAACTTGATCTTTTCTTTGAGATCTCGATATACGAGATTATATATTTCACAGATCCATAGACCTTCTTGAGGAATTTGTATTGTATCGATACAACAAGAACCTCCTGTTAGGTGATATGCATTATCATGCATGCAATTGATGAAATGTTGGCATGAAGAAAATATAGCATCATTTTGTGATGCATTATCTTGATGCCATTGACCTCTGATCAATTAGAACTAATTGTGTAGCAAATAAAGGTAGTAGATATTAATAATCTGATTATTACATACACACACATTCACATGTAGACATTTAGATATACACACATATTCAAATACACATGAATACACATGAATACACATTCTAAAATATAAATACACATACAAAACTATAAATGTATGACATATGTACATGTGCATGTATTTAATATGTATGTGTGTGTATGTATATTTGTGGGTATGTGTATGTATGTATGTATGTATGTGCAAGTGTATGTATATATGTATGTGTATGCATGTATGTTTGTATGTATGTGTATGTGTGGGTATGTATGTATGTGTAAGTGTATGTATATGTGCATGTATTTAGATGTATGTGTGTATATCTATATGTGTGGGTATGTGTATGTGTGTGTATGTATGTATGTATGTGTAAGTGTTTGTATGTATGTGTGTGTATGTATGTGTGTGTATGTATGTATGTATAAGTGTATGTACATATGTGTGTGTATGTATATGTGTATGTGTATGCATGTATGTGTGTGTATGTATGTGTATGTGTGGATATGTATATATGTGTAAGCGTATGAATATTTGTATGTGTATAAATGTATGTGTGTGTATGTATGTATGTATGTGAAAGTGTATGTATGTATCTGTAAGTGTATGTGTATGCATGTATGTGTGTGTGTATGTATGTATGTATGTGAAAGTGTACGTATGTATGTGTAAGTGTATGTATATGTGTATGTGTAAGCATGTATGTCTGTGTATATATATTTGTGTGGGTATGTATTTAGTATGTATGTGTGTGTATGTATATGTGTGTATGTGTATGTGTGGGTATGTGTTTGTATGTGTAAGTATGTATGTGTAAGTGTATGTATGTGTGTCTATGTATGTATGTTTATAAATTTGAAGTTTTTTTAGATTCTGATCCTTCCTTTTGCTTGCAATTATAATGATAGAAGATATTGTATGGTAGAACAAAGTAAGAGAACATACCACCTCAGACGTGGTAGTTTTTTCATAGACAACCACATCTTCAGGAATCATTTCCTTAGTAGAAGGTATACAATATAATAGTTTATATTACAATGACTTATAATTATCATATATTTTATAAATGGTTTACATTTAATCTATGTATTTTTTTTCATTAAATAAATGCATGCTACTACAAAGAAGCTAGTTGAGTCAGGTCATACATTGCATTTAGGCCAAATGGGCCATCATGGCTTTGTAGCTACATTTGTAAGTATATGTATTATTGAAACTATATTTTTCATTTTAGTTAAAAAACTCATCATTAATGTTTTTTAGTTGTTTCAATGCAGTGAAATGATTATGGGTGATATGCTATGAAAAGGAAATCGGTTTTGCTACACATTGTGGATATCGATGTTTGAGTGAGTACATACAAGATCATCCAAATTCTTTTGTAAGTATTATTAAATCTTATATAATTATCTTATTTTTATCAATGTTTTATATGTTTCATTTATTTATGTTTGGCATATGTAATAGAGGAGTATTATGCCACTACAGATACATCACATGATGTGGATGATCAGGATGATGGGGATGATCATGATGATGATCATGATAATTAGGACTTACATGACGATGTGGATGATGAAGATCAAGATGATTGATATATTACATTGGATATATATTCTATATTGATATAGATATATTTTTATATCTATATATTTCCTCATTCTAGTTATGTTTTGAACTATGTCTATGATACTAATTAATGAAAAGTCTTGTTTGAATGATTTGTATTGCTCTTTATATCTAGCATATGATTTATTAATTTAATTATATAATTCATTCATGTTATATATGTGTTTATGTGTATATATGTATGTATGTGCATGTAGTTGCAGTGTGGGCATAAAATGTATGTATGCACATGTAGGTATATATCTATATTTTTGTAAGTGTGTCTATATGCATGTATATATGTGTATCTATGTGTGCATATATGTGAATGTGGATATGTTTCATGCATATGCATATGTGTATGTGTATGTGCGTATGTGTGTATGTGTATGTGCATATGTATGTGTATGTGTGCGTATATGTGTTTATGTGCATGTGTATGTGTATGTGTATGTGTATAAGTGTATGTATATGTGTCTATGTGTATGTGTAGGTATATATGCATGTGTATGTGTGTGTATGTGTATGTGTATGCATATGTATGTATGTTCATGTGTATGTGTATGTGTAAGTGTATGTGCATGCATATGTGCATGTGTGTGTATGCATGTATGTGCATTATATGTATAAGTACATGTGCAGATTTGTGTGTATTGTGTTTGTGTGTGTATATGTAATTATGCACATGCATATATGTAAGTGTATATGTGTATATGTGTATATGTGTGTATGTATGTGCATGTTTATGTGTATGTGTGTGTATATATATGTATGTGCATATGTATGTGTATGTGTATAAGTATGTTGTGTGTGTCTATGTGTCTGTGTAGGCATATGTGTGTGTATATGTTTGAGCATGCATGGTCATGTATATGTGTATATGTGTATATGAATGAGTAAGTGTCAGTATGTTAATTAATGAAAATAAAACAATTTAAATGATATACAAATAATGAAAATTGTACTTACAATAATCAGCCATATTTTATGCTTAGTGAGAGTCTTGAATAACTTGCAATAATGAGAGAGAGAGAGAGGAAGATATAGAGATCAAAAAAGAGAAGAAAAAAGAGAAAGAGAGAGAGATAGAAATTGAAAGAGAAAGAGGTAGAAAGAAGGAGAGAGAGAGAGAGAGAGAAAGAGAGAGAGAGAGAGAGAGAATAAGAAAGGGATTAGAAAAGAGAGAGATCGAGAAATAGATTGTTGGAGCTCCTAAGAATAGTGCAGATCTGAACGTTGGAGAGCTCTTCGACCAGTGTGCATAAATGACGATTGAAGAGCGATGAAACCTCTATTTTTTTTTATTTTGATCAAACATCACCATCACATAAGCAATGCAAAATCATCCTTCATGCGATATCCAAAGCATCATATAAGCGATGCACACTACATTGCATAGATGATGCTTAGGAACAAGGCATATAATCGATGCTCAACAAGAAAGGCTTTAGTGTACATCATTAGGAGCATTAGAAAAAAACATTGAAAATAACATCGATATTAACCTCATTTAGACGATGCTGCATGCTTGATGCCCAATCCCACAAAATGCATGATCACATAACAATGAAAATGTGTCATGTTAATCAGTGCTATGGCCACGTATTCCTTGTATTGTTGTCTCACTAAATCAGAGGAGAGCTCTTAGCAGACATCTCCTTTGAATAGGGAGTAATTTTCCATGTATACATGAGATTTATTCTTCCACTAGAGTGTATGATGCATGATTTTGTCTTCAGAGATTTCATATACTGACTTTATAGTTTTCAAGAAGGATGATTCCATTATTGCGAAGGGATTGTATGGATCCGAACATAGAGGATGGTTAGTAGAGATAGTTTCCTTAGTATGGGCACCCATTAGTTTATGATGATAAAGGAAAAAGGAAAGCATAATATATTCCACTATTAGAGCTCTTTTCCTTTGATGAGATTAGAGAGAGAGAGAGAGATTTCACCCTCTTACCTTTATGTTTTCTAGATTGAGTAGCATTACCCTACCAAAGGCAAAAGGGAGACAAAATAGTGAATGGTTAGATTGAGTCTCACATGATGAGTGTAGGAGAGAAGTTAGTAGTCCCATTGATGGTCTACAACTAGACAAGAATCTCTAGTTGTTAGCACTAAAGAACTTAGGACTCAGTTTTGATTTTTCTATTTAGATTTTTTACGAGATGGGGATGAATCTGACCTCTTTGGTCATAAAATGTTTAGAAGGAAGTTTTTCATGAGGATGATGATTGAGCACCAATTAAGAGGAGATGTATTCATGGATTATCTAAATCTCAAGAAGAATTCTTTCATATTCATATGGCAAAGTAAGCAAAGAGAAAATATTAGAGTTTGCACTAGTGCGATTGGATGCGCTTCTAATTGAACTTACTCCAAAGGCTATGGATGGCAAGGCAAGGACTTCTTGGCTACTAGAATGTTGAGAAATAATTCTACAACCGAGGAGTTCTATTATGTGAGCTAGGATGATGGTTTTACACATGTCATGCCATTAGTTAAGTAAAAAGTATTACTTGTGAGCACACTCAAGGTTATGAAGACCTAAAGTTGCATGAAGAGAAGTCTATCATCTTAGGTCTAGAAGGTTTTGGAGTCACTTTATTCAGGTACATTGTGCTATAAAAGAGAGGATTCTATGGTTTAGTATCTCCATTATAGTATGGTCAAGTTTAGCTGCAACAATCTAAGAATTACGACCACCACATGCTAGAGAGATGACTCTCCTCCCAACCAAATGCCTGCATATATAGCTGCTTAAACTAATGAGGACCACAAATGTAACTAGAGTCCACAAGTGCATGTGCAATCTCCTCCACTCCTTTCATATCCACCACTAGAGTCTATTAGTGGCTGGAGTGATCTCGACCACTACTTTAGTACCTTCCACTAGAGTCCACTAGTGGTTGTTGTACTGACCTCTTGAGTTAAGTCCACTGGACTCAAGTTAACTCACGTTAACTTGAGTTAGAAGGCTCTAGAGCTCTTTGGGCAAAACTCTCTCCCCATGCTCCCCATGGGAGTTGAACCCAAGACCTCCTCCTTCACAACCATGAGACTTAACCACTAGGCTAAGTGGATTACTTGAATATGAGAGCACATGACTTATGCTTGAGTCTACTCTTGAGATCTTTGGTCCTACAGACGAGTGACCAAACGGTATCCGATTTCAGATCTGTCTGAAGCCATCGGATCCCTAGATCATAGATCATAGACTTACTTTATTACATTCTTCCCCCCTTGGGAAAGATTTTCGTCCTCGAAAATAAAGCTATATATATAACTGTAGGCAACCCCCGAGCCTCATGTTCTAAAACTGGAAGAACATGGTCATGTTCTAGAACTGGAAGAACATGTCTCATCTCTATGGTGGCATCCTTGCCCAAATGAGTCAAAACACTATCTGGTTTTGTACTTTGATGAACGGGACAAAGTACAAACTAGTGAAGAATAATGAGGGTGGATCTAATGACATCCCTGGCTAATTCACAGTTTCTGGATGTGCGATCTAGGCACAAACATGTGAACTAGGTGGATTCAAATTACTAGTCCATTTCTAGGCATAACTGGTGCATGGGCTTAGTAATGAAGGTGAGATTCTTATCCCTCGCAAGACTTTGAGAAGTCTTGATTCACTTGATTTTGTTTTGGAAAACTTGAAGTTTGGTTGTCCCATACATCTAACTTTAGATGTCTGTACAATGGTTTACTTTTAGCTAACAGTTACTTGATTTTTCACCCGACTAGAGGACTACTTTGTCCCAATGAGTTTGAAAAAATCCTATGTAAACTGTAGGAGAAAGTTTACCATTTCGGTGGAATCAACCATACTAACTGCACCAATTCAAATTCAAAATGAAAATTGTCCAACTTAGGACACTTTTCTCAAAGACTTTTAACTGAAAGTTCTTGGGAATTGTCAATCTAATGAGCAATTCCTAACTTCTTTATTCTAGAGTATACTGGACTCTAGGAAATTATTTATGCTATAACTTGAAGCAAAATCAAATGAATAAGTCTACTTAGACTTATCATGTTTTGAAGATTGAAAAGGTTCTTATACATAACATCTATCTAGGATGTTCAAGTTAGTTATCTAATTCTAACCGGCTATCCCTGGTCTTTTGAAAAAGGAATCAGATACCATATCTGAGTCAATTCCAAAAAATGTAAGGAATTGAACTCACAACCTCTTGGTTAGGAATGTGATGGGCTAACCACTTGCCCCAAAAGCCATGGTTGAGGATTACTTCCTAATCCTCTCTCTTAGGGTGTGGTTCAACCATCTCCTACCAGGATTATGTTACATTCTTCCCCCCTTGGTGGATCATTGTCCTCAATGATCTGCTCTTGTATCCCTCTAGCCTCGGTGATCAATCCCTTGAACTCCCTAGGTGCCCTTGAATTAATGTTCCTCAACCTCGCACAGTTTCTTGAACCTTGTTCGCAACCTTGGTCTCTTGAACCCTTGCTCTCAACCTTGGTGTCTTGAACCTTTTTGTTCGCAACCTTGGTGTCTCGAGCCCTTGTTCTCAACCTCAGTCTTGAACCTTGTTCTCACCCATGCTTGGTATCTTGAACACTCAATCAAGTGCCACCCAAGGATTCCCAAGGACTTCACACTTGCAAGCTAGCTCATTGGAAAGTTCGTTCCGAGAGCTTTCCAACGATATATTACATGCCTCAATCCGACATACGGATTGAGAGATACACCCCAATCATTGTAAGGTCCATCCTTGAAACCGACGCGCGCGCCTTCCACAATTCCTACCCTTTCACATAGAGGATGCCCAAGCGCCTTTTTTAGAGGCCATTGGATCATTCCACCTTGCCCAAGCTTACTTCCTAGGCTCTGATACCAATGTAAGGAATTGAACTCACAACCTCTTGGTTAGGAATGTGATGGGCTAACCACTTGCCCCAAAAGCCATGGTTGAGGATTACTTCCTAATCCTCTCTCTTAGGGTGTGGTTCAACCATCTCCTACCAGGATTATGTTACATTAGCCAACTTGTCACTCATCACTTACCTTTCATTTTATTACTCCACGAAGAATATATAATATGTATTGAGGTCATTTGGATGGTGTTCTTTTGATGGGATTGTTAATTGGAAGGTAGTTGTATATGGGAGATAATAGGCACTGTTGGTTGCCCACCTTTGACTTCTTCTCATATGAGGCCTCTCAAGGGGAAGAATATGGGGAAACAACACATAGATATTGCCATTTACATAGCGTATGTGGGGTTAAGGAAGTTCGAGCACTTTCCTCCACCATTATGGGCATTTCATCCACATTTTGGAGAACCAAAACACTTTAGGACGAAGGAAATGTCACATAGCATGACTTTGGTTTGGAAATCCCTCCTTATGTATTGGACAAGTGTTTAGTTCATGCCACTTAATAAAATGTTCTTTGAGCTATACTTTTGTTGAATTTCATTTTCTCCAAATTCTTTAAGGTTTACAAGTAAGAGCTATCCATAATTGTGGTTTTTTCAAGCGAGCTTTGCTATCTATATAGCACCGGGCAAAACCTGGACATATCTGAACCATAAATTTTGCAAAAACTTAAGATATCATTATAGGAATCGGGTTCCTTTATGTATCGAACCCATTTAAAGATATACCAATAATCTTGTACAACCGTATTCATGAAACAATAAGATTATTTCAGTAAATCAAACCGAAGGTAAGCTATATAACTTGCTATGAATAAACCGTCGTTTCTTTCATACCATCTTTGCCTAGCAGATAATTATATATATTTTTTAAGAAAGGAAATTCGGCCTTGGACTACTCTACCGGTCTTTAATTTAAGAAAATAAGGAACAAAATAAAAATGAATGGAACTAGTGTCCTTGGGACCCCTCGAGTTTCACAAAGCAGGGACAAAAATTGCAAGTTTATAGAGCATTACAAAGAACGTTAATAATTCCCCCATCCCTGTCATGCAGGCCCACTTGGGTTTGATCTTGTTGTTTTCGATGAGAAACACTTTATGATGTATAAACGGTGGGGATATCCTATAGTTGGAGATTCTTTTGCCAAGGAGGAATAGAGACCTCCAGATCGATCACTGTTTACTAGGAGGGTGTCCAAAATTTTTCTAGCACATTGCTCCCTCCAAATCTTCTTGAGGGTTTCCCCTCTTATTGCATTCCACAATGCCATTGAGAAGCTAATCCCTTCACCAAGAAGCGCTTGCAGGTGATTTGAGCCTGGAGTTTCAAAATATTCCCAAGGGTCCACCAGAGCAAGAGAGACTTGGGGCATGCATAGAAGAAGTGGCAAAAATCCTCGATGCCTTAGCTGCATCGCTTGCACCAGAACGGAGCCCCAAAAATTTTGTTAGCCTTTAGTTTGGTCGAGATACCCTAGTGGAAAATTTTCCACATGAGAAGCAATTTTTTGATCTCGATGAGAGGGTGACGGATAGACATGAACTTCAGATCCCAACACAACTTTGTCCAAATCAGGCACTTCTTGTTCAGCATGATTTGATAGTCCATGTTCACTCTGATTCTAAAAATTTGGGACATATTTCATGTACACAAACGGATTAAGTAATTATAAAAGAACCTTCAATTTCATGTACATATTTCGTGTACACAAGCAGATAATGAATTTACATATTTCATGTGCACAAACGGATTAAGTAACTACAAAAAAGCTTCCATTTATGAGTATGCAATATGTAATATTTATAAGATATTATTAAATGCGGTCTAAGAATCACTCATCCATGTCATTTGCATAATTATGCAAGCAACTGTGACGTTGTGTTCAATTTTTAGATACTGGATGAGTCATTTGCATAATTATGCAAGCAATTGTGACGTTGTGTTCAATTTTTAGATACTGCGTCAAGCAGTCTTTCAATCCTTGTTAAATACCATTTTTTAGTTCTTTCCTGTCATAGAATACTATGCTAAGAAGGCATCCCAATAATAATTATCAGAACAAGAGATGATTTATTTATGATGGGATGTAAAATAGGAAGTAAGGTATCCCATCATGAACAGTTTAGAACATCATGAACTCTAGTTACTGTTTGGATGTTTCGAAGAAGCTATAAGAAAGGTTCCTATGAAATATGTTAATCTATGGAAGAGAAAGATAGGCTGAGTTCTCTAGTTATTTTTATCTTATTTCTGATCTGCATAGATCTTAACTATTAAAATAGTCAACAATTTCAATAAAAAAAGATATGTAAAACAGCGGAAGAAAACATTGGCATAATAGAAGCACACTTCACGAGTCTCTTAGGTAGTGCTTGTCCCCTCTCCCCCATAGGCAGGATTGCATGGCCACAATCTCTTGGACTTCCCCACATAGAATCCCATGCAACCTGAGTGCTCTGCTTGACGCCTCCATTTCTGAACAAGAGATCCTGGAAGTTATCGATTTGCTTCCAAATGGCAAGAGCCCGAGGCCTGATGGGCTCAGCAATGAGCTCTTTAAATCATCCAAATATGTGGTGGCCACCCCCTTGCATCTCGTGTGGCTTGAGGCACTCGAGTTCGGCGCCCTTCCCACTTGTCTCAACAACGGCATCATCAAACTTATACATAAAAAAGGGGAGAGGAACGGAATTGAGAACTGGAGACCTATCACAATGCTTCAAACCGGATACAAGATTCTTGCTAAAGTCATTGCCAACAGGATATCATGTCATTTAGATCAGTGGCTTAGCAAAGACCAAAAAGGCTTCATTAAGGGAAGGTCAATTTTGGAAGCCATCATTGATATCTGGGAAGGTCTCGAATACGCTGAAGAATCTAATCAAGACATCGTCTTCCTCAAGATTGACTTTGACAAAGCCTACGACAGATTGGAATGGGACTATATTTTACAATCGCTAAAAGACCTCGGGTGTAGTCGGAGATTCCTCAGGATGATCGCCACTCTCCTTGGAAATGCTTTGACCAAAGTCAATGTCAATGGACAACTTTCAAAGGCTATCAAACTGAAACGATCCATCACGCAAGGTTGCCCGTTGGCCCTGCTGCTCTTTGCCATCGCCACTGAAGGGCTGAGCCGACTTGTGGAGCATCAGATGGAGCTTGGTCACATAAGAGGCATCACTTTGCCACAAAACTCTGGGCAAATGACCATGAGGCTATTTGCAAATGACACAAATGCCTTTGTTCACAATGATGATACCAGCTTAGAAACCTTTTGGTGGTGCCTCGACACGTTTTGTGAGGCCTCTGGTTCCAGAATTAACCATACCAAGATTGCATTTAGGGCTATCAAAGGGAATCAACCCAATCTCCTCACTGTGCAAGGATGCCAAATCATTCAGTCTGGTCAGGTCGTTCACATTCTTGGTATCCCATTGGGATTCAGTGTTACTCTAGAACAAAGGTGGGCTTGGGTCCTCGCTAGACTTAATAATAAACTTAACTATTGGAGGGGTTTGCAAATCAATCTTGCTGGTCGGGCCATGGTGATCAACACTTTTATCATATCCTCAATTATATACTTTCTTTCTTGTTGGAGACCAAAGAATCAAGATTTAGCCAAATTAGAAAGTACTTGTAGGAACTTTCTCTGGACTGGTGACCATAACAGGAAGGGAGTGCCTAAAACCAAATGGTCCATATGCACTAGCTGAAAGGAGAATGGAGGTCTGGGTATTATGGACATTGGTAGTATGGCCAATAAACTTGCGGCTAAGTGGATGATTAAGGTGTGGTGCAACAGAGATTCCTCTTTGGCCACATTAATTTTCGGAAACACAAACATGATTACTTTAGTAGGATACCCGGGATGGAAAAACCTCGACATCTTCACCCTCCTATTCTCTCCGATTCCGGTCTCACCCAAAGGATCCATCCTGGTTAGATCCTTGTGGTCGAGCTGGAACACATTCAAACTTCACATTAGAATCATGAAGATTGGAAGTAGGCTACAAGTATAAGACAAAACGACTCTATTTGGTTCCCGATCCAAGGCATGAGAAACATGGAGCCTTGGAATGTCTTGAGTGCCAAGAGACTCTGGAACAAGGGATTCAAACAATGGAAGCACCTCTGGAAATAGGACATGAACAGATGGGTGGACTTTGAGGACCTTGACCCTACTACTGTGGTCACATATGAGGAATGGAATGTTTTACTGAGCAGACGCCATGCTTGGGATCGATCTAAAATCCGACTACTTATGGAACATGACTCTCCGAACCCAATGGGCCTTAAATGGCATGATGGTAATCAGCTCTCCAAGCTTCCATACGGCGAAGCTTGCAATGACATTCACATCAGTCTCAACAAGAAATGGTGTCTCAACTGGAAGCAACTCCGATAGGATATGAAATTTATGTCTATCTGGCACCCTCTCATTGAAAACAAAACGTCGGTTCTCCTATGGAAAATCCTACACTGTGGAATATGGACCAATGCAAAAGCTAACAAGATCTATGGGGTCCCACCCTGGTGCAAGCGATGTTGCCATAGCAAAGAGGATATAGGTCACCTGTTCTTTGCTTGCCCTAAATCCCTAGGGTTATGGAGGGTCCTTGGTCGTTCTTTGGGACTCCAAGAACAAATAATTTGGAAGCAAGCCCTCATTGGTGAAGCGATCGATTGCTCTGTGACGTTGTGGAACGCGATTAGGGGAGAGCTCCTTTGGAAGATTTGGCGAGAAAGATGTGCTCAAAACTTTGACAATAGCCCCAAGGAGTGGTTGATCGAGAAGTCCCTTTTCCTTCTCGGTAGAAGAATTGTTAACTATAAGAAACCCCCCCCCCCCCCCCCCCTTCAGGCATCACAAAGAGCTACAGTATGTCAAAAATAAGCTTAAACCCAAGTGGGCTCAACATAATGGGGATGCAAGGTTTATCAACCTCCTCAATAACACTATGTAATCATTGCAAGGCCTACCACAAAGAGTATGGCATATCATTAGAATGAAAATAGTCATAAAGAATACTTCAATTACAAGCCAGCTCTGCCGGGTGAAGCGTGTGGTTGCTCCGCGACTCTCCGAAATGCTCGAAGCTCTAGTCGTTTGAGTATTCACTATTCCTCCTTGGCAAGAGGATTGCTAATTGTAAAAAATTGTCCCCCCTTTTTTAGGAGTCATCGAGTATTCCTTTTTATCAAGAACACACTTTACCCATGTGGGCCCCACTTGTGGGTGATTAACCTCTTTCTTGTAAACCCAGCTACACTCTATAAAATCTTCCCCCGCTCTATGGGATTCGGGGGGTTCCGTGGGCACTAGTTCCCTTCTTTTGTATTTTTCCTTTATTTAATTCAAGTCAGGGAGAGTAGGCTAACGCCGAACTTCCTTAATAAAAAAAGATATGTATCAAGGCAATAACAGCAGCGGAACATGAAAGTAAAATTCTGTGTCTTTGTTCATGTTCCTTTCACCATATGTGTTTAGAAAGCGAAAAAACAGAGAAGTTATGGGTACCTTCTGAGAACATGGAAGCTGTATGAACTCAATACACCTTGTCAATCATGTTCACTATTTCATATTGTACATGAAAATGATAACTGTGTCCAAGTTTGGAAGGAAAAAAGAAAAAAGCCAGCTCATTATATCTGGTTTTCTTCATGTAGAGGTTGTCCTATCATGCTTCGTATAGCCATCCTAACCTATCTGCTTGAATTCTAAAAACCATAACTCCCAATGTGGGTTAGATCATAAGATCATTTAACCATAAAATCATAATGTCTCATCTCTCAGCATTGTGATGGGACTTGATTCCATACTCCATAGGCTAATCTGGTCTCAAGATATAATGTACTTAGGTCCTGTGTATTCTTTGCCTTGACTAAAGCTTCTCATCTGATTGCTCGCATAGAAGGTGAGGTCATCTATCATGGGCATCATTCCAGACTCCATAGCCTAATCCGGTCATCTATCCTGGGCTTCATTCCAGACTCCAACAGGGCGTTTCTTCAATGACCCTTGATCTATGAACTAATTAGTCCTTGTGTTGTCCCTGCCTTCAATAAGGCGTTGCCTTTGTTGCCTTTGAGGTGATGTTAGACTCTCTCTCTCTCTCTCTCTCTCTCTCTCTCTCTCTGCACATCCGAATTTTTATGAATGTGAGAGAAGGCAGACATTTTGGGGTGCAGGTCTATTCATGAGAACAACAAATTCTAGGTTAGAGATTAAAAAATACGAAACTTAAAAGAAAATTATAGAAATATGTAATGGGACAAATGCACCAAACAGACACCAACAACGAGGCGCGAATGTGTCAATTATCGTATTCTCATATGAATTTGAATATGCATTTCTGTCGGATTTTCATGTCTCTTTAATCGCAAGGGAAAGCAATGTACATAGGTTGACAAGCACAGTTATCACTATTTTTTTTTCCCCACGAGAATCAAGCTGTCACAGAAATTTAGAATGTTCTTCCAGTCATGTTCATTGTTTCTTTATTTTCTGTCACATATCTGTTTGAGGAGCGAAATCAAAAAGAACTTTATGTTACTCCATGATCTCTTGCATCTATCCATCTAAGGAGTTTGCTAAATATAAAATGTCAATCGGATAATATAAACACAAGAAAATTGGTCCTTCTAAAGTTAGCACGAGATGCAGAATGTGTTTTCTTCCCCCAAATGTGACGTTATGTTCTATTGTTCTTTTCTGGATGCTTAATAGTAGCTGTAAGAAAGGTTGAAGAAGTAAAACAGCATGCTTCATGTTCCTTGGAAATGCCATGACCTTTACAGAATCAAAATGTACTGCACATACCATTTTCCGTCTTCCCTTTTTTCTTTCAGAAACTCACTAATTTTGCTTTTCTTTTGGTCAAAGAACGTCCTGCACAGACCTTGACTAAAAAGGTACTCAACAAATTCAATATGCATCAAAGGAGATACCAGCAGCAAAACATGGAAGTAGAATTCTATGCCTTTATTCACGTTCATTTGAATACACTTCTCACAGTGTACATTTTTTTTCTCATAGGAAGTTCGGCCTAGCCTACTCTTTCTTGCATGAATTAAGTAATGAAGACATTCGTATAGATGGAAGGGGCATAGCGACCACAGATCCACCTTATCCCACAAAGTGGGGGTGGTCCATCTCTCCTATGAATGGGAGGGCGGTTGACACCTTTAGCAATTGGTGGAGGGGGGGGGGGGGGGGGGGGGGGGTGATCTCTCTTTAGCGGCACAAGGGTGGTTGAGAAATTCAGCAATGGATACTAGTAAGCCTACTTACATATCAGTTTGATCATCTTTTGGTCTCCCTCGTGGGGAGCCCATCTACTACGGATCTTGCTATATTTCAAAAACAAACACCTTGTGATGTTTGGAGGGTGGTGAGTATTTACATTTACTGATTCTTTTTCCTAGAGGCGTAGGGTCTTATCGATTGACCACTGTTTTGGATTGTTTCCAAAAGTTGGGAGTACATCTTTCTTTCTAGATTTTGCATAGAGCTTCTCCCCTAATGGCATTCCACAATGGAGTAGACCAGCCAACCTGCTTCACAAAGCAAAGCTTGTTTCCAGTTCACTTGAGCCTCTAAAGAAAGAATTTTGTCCAAGGTCTACCAAACCAGATGGCTCTTGGGACACGAGAAGAACAAGTGTCCTATGTCTTCTCTAGCATTGAAAAACCTCTTGCACCATGGGGAGGCTCCACAATTTTTTTTGGCTTTGACATTAGGCCAAATTCCATGGTGATGAATTTGCCACATAAGAATAGATTTCCTAGCAGCTAAAGGAAAGGTTAAAGAAGTAAAACAACAGGCAAAATGTTTCTTGGAAATGGCATGATCATTACAGAATGAAAATGTACTGAATTCTCTAGTTAATTAATCCTTTTTTAACCTGAAGATATCATTTTACATCTTCCCTTTTTTCTTTCAGAATTTCACTGATTTTCCTGACAAGAACAATACAATAGGTACTTTTTCTTTGGTCAAAGATTGTCCTGCACAGACCTTAATTAAAAAGGTACTCAACAAATTCAATGCATCAAGAAGATACCATCAGCAAAACATGCAAGTTGGTAATATCAAAGGCCTCCTGTTGCCCAGTAACCAAGGCGAGATCACCATGAGATTTTTTGCAAATCATATGAACATGTATATCCACAACAATTGTACCAGCCTCGATACATTTTGGAGGTGCCTAGATACTTTTTGTCCAGCTTCTGGGTCCAAAATCAACCACTAAAAGACCACTTTCGGAGCAATTGTCGGGATCGAACCCAACCTTCTCTTTGAACATGGCTGCCAAAACAATCCTCGAGGCCAAATTTTTCGGCTTCTTGGGATTCCCTTGCATTTTGGTGTCTCCTTGGAGCAGTGGTGGAACTGGGTCTTGGCCAGACTCGAAAGCATGCCAAAATATTGGAGACGTGTGCAAATCAATCTCGAGGGTCACGTAATGGTTATTAACACTTTCCACATTTTATCAACCATATACTTACTCTCTTGTTAGAGATCAAAAGAGGAAGAGTTTTCCAAACTAGAAAGTATTTGTAGAAGCTTCCTTTGGACGGGGGACCACAATAGGAGGGGGGGTACCTAAAATCAAATGGTCCATTTACACTAGCCAAATGGATAGTGGGGGGCTTGGTATTCTAGACATTGGGTGCATGGCTAACAAACTTGTGGCAAAATGGGCGATTAAGGCATGGTGCAACCTGGAGACTTCATGGGTCAAACTGTTCTTCAGAAACAAGAATGCATTGAATTTTTTGGGGTTCCTGAATTGGAAGAAGCTTGGCATTCTTACCCTTTTGTTTTCCTCGATCCTAGTTCTCGCAAAAGGCTCAAATCTTGTGTGCTCCCTATGGAAGAGTTGGAATAAAGTCAAAAGCTTCATGAGAATCATTGAAGATTGGAAGTGGGAAGCCGGTATCAGATAGACTGACTCTATCTAGTTTTCGATCCATGGCATCACGAATGTGGAATCTCGGAACACTCAAGCACTAATGGGCTCTGGAACAAGGGCTTTAGAAAATGGAAACATTTCTAGAAGCAAGACACCAACCAATGGATCAAGTTTGAGGATATTGACCCTATCATCACCATTACGTATGAAGAATGGAATATTTTACAAAGAAAACATCTTGGCTGGGAGGACTCGAAAGTCCATCTTCTCATGGATCGTGCCCACTGGGCCTCAAATGGCACAATGGAAATTGCTTTACAAAAATCCCGAATATCAAAGCAAACATTGACTATCAGGTCAACCTCAACAAGAAGTGGTGCCTATTGTGGACCTCGCTATAGTGGGCTATGAAGTTCATGGCCATCTAGCACCCTCTCATAGAAATCCAAAAGTCTGTCCTTCTATATCGAATTCATTATCGAGGAATCTTGACCAACATAAAGGCTAGCAAAATTTGTGGGGTGCCTCCTTGGTGCAAGCAATGTTACTCATCTATTGAACATGGTGTTCACATCTTTTCTACTTGTTCACATCTTATTTGTAATGCCATCTAAACTCTGTAATTGTGTCCACAGCTACCCCTGCTCTGTGGGATTTGGGGGATTCCATGGGCACTAGTCCCCTTCAGTTGTAATTTTCTTTTCTTTTAATTAAATACAAATATGGGAGAGTAGGCGAAGGCCTAAATTCCTTTATTTAAAAAAAAATGTAAGTAACTGTGACGTTGTGTTCTATGTTATGATATTGCGTCAACAAGGCTTTCAATCCTTGTTAAATACCATTTTTTATAGAATATTTACCATTTTTTCTAGAATATTATGCTGAGATAGCATCCCAATAGTTCTTATCAGAACAAGAGATGATTTATTTATGATGGGATGTAGAATAGGAAGTGAGGTATCCCATCATGAAGAGTTTAGAACATCATGAACCCTAGTTACTGTTTGGATGTTTCGAAGAAGCCATAAGAAAGGCGGAAGAAGCAAATAGCGTTGCCATGGTTCCGTGGAAATTTCCTATCCGTCTTTTCTTTGAGATACACACACATATTGAATCAACCTTTTATTCTGAGTCTTGCATCTCTCCTGCATTCCATAGCCTATTGTGGTCTCAAGATATAAAGTACTTAGGTCTTGTGTATTCCTTACCTTGACTAAATCTTCTCATTTGATTGCTTGCATAGAAGGTGAGGTCATCTATCATGGGCTGCATTCCAGACCCCAACTGGCTATTTGTATGAACTACTTAGTCCTTGCGTTGCCTTGGTTGCATTTGAGGTGATGTATATCCTTTTTGTATGGAATACACAGTGAAAGTCCCATAAGTGTTAAGCTTTCTGTCTTCAATTTCGCATTGCAGTAGCTCAGTTTTCAATATGTTAGAGACTCTCTCTCTCTCTCTCTCTCTCTCTCTCTCTCTCTCTCTCTCTCCACATCCAAATTTTTGTGAATGTGAGAGAAGGGAGACATTTTTGGGTGCAGGTCTATTCATGAGAACAAATTCTAGATAAGAGATTAAAAAATATGTAACATAAAAGAAGATTATAGAAAATATGTACTGGGACAAATACACCAAAGAGACACCAACAACGAGGCGCGAATGTGTCAATTTTGGTATGTTCATAACAATTTCAATATGTATTTCTGTCGGATTCTCATGTCGCTTTGATCGCAAGGGAGAGACATGTACATAGCTTGAAAAGCGCAGTTATCACTATTTTCTTTTTCCATGAGAATCAAGCTGTCACAGAAAATTAGAATGTTTTTCCAGTTATGTTCATTGTTTCTTTATTTCTTGCACCCCTTGATTTTGTTACATATCATTTGGAGTAGCGAAATCAAAAAGAACTTTATGTTACTCCATGATCTCTTGGATATATCTATCTAAGGAATTTGCTAAATATAAAATGTCAATCGGATAATATAAACACAAGAAAGGTTCTTCTAAATTTAGCACGAGATGCAGAATGCATTTTGTTCCCCCCAAATGTGACGTTATGTTCTATTGTTCTTCTTTGGATGCTTCCTAGTAGCTGTAAGAAAGGTTGAAGAAGTAAAACAGCATGCTTCATGTTCCTTGGATATGCCATGATCTTTACATAATCAAAATGTACTGCACATACCATTTTCCGTCTTCCCTTTTTTCTTTCAGAAATTCACAAATTTTGCTTTCCTTTTGGTCAAAGAACGTCCTGCACAGACTTGACTAGAAGGTACTCAACAACTTCAATATGCATCAAAGGAGATACCAGCAGCAAAACATGGAAGTACAATTCTATGCCTTTATTCACGTTCATTTGAATAAACTTTCTCACATTGTACATTTTCCAAACTATATTTATTGTTCCATTTCATGCCTTGTATTTGTGGGGGTTCATCACCTTCTAAGCTAACATTTTGTCTCTTAACATATGCCAATCTAGAATAATTAAGTAGGTACTTATCAGGATAATTAAAGGAATATCAGAAGGGGTATAAATTTAGTCTCATACTCCACCTTTCCCTTCTTGATAGCTAGAGCACAATAACAAGTTCAAGCTATCTTGAAGATAAGTTTCAATTTTTTTCTTTTTCTAGGAAGCTCGTGTTGAAGTGTAGTTTCGCACATATGCTTGAAGTAATTGAAGATACAAGTTAAGGCAGGCGTAGTACCCATGGGAACCCCCTACATAGTTTCGCACATATGCTTGAAGTAATTGAAGATACAAGTTAAGGCAGGCTTAGAACCCATGGGAACCCCCTGTATCCCACAAACCAGGGTTTAGATGCCCGGCACAGTTGGGATTAGAGAGCGTGAAGGTCCACTTTGATAGAGCTTGGGAAGGAATGAGCCTAAAGCCCAATGAGGAGATAGGTTTTTGACTGGCTTGAATGCCTTAGACAAGGGTATTCAAACCAACTTTTCTATTTATATAGTCATCGGATAAAACTCCAAAATCTTCTTGAACCATAAATCTTGTGCTACCGTATTCATAAAACAATGACATCATTTCAACAAATCATGCCGAAGCTAAGCTATATAACTTCATATGAATAAATCGTGGTTTCTCTAATAACATCTTTACCTAGAAAATAATGATTTTACATATTTCATGTACATAAACGGATTGATAAAATACAAAAAAGAAAAATATGCAATTTATGAATATCCAATATGTAATATCTCTAAGATATTGTTGAATGCGGTCTAGGAATTCCTCATCCAGGTCATTTGCATAATAATGTAAGTAGATGAGACATTGTGTTCTATTTTATGATATTACATGAACAAGGCTTTCAATCCTTGTAAAATACCTTTTTTGAACTCTCGCCTGTCATAGAATACTATGCTGAGATGGCATATCAATAGTATTTTTATCAAAACAAGAGCCTCTTTGAAGCAAACAATCATTTTTTGAAGCAAAGATCTTTCGAAGATTTGAAAGGAAATATGCACAATCAAGATTGAAAAGCCTCCAAAGAATGGTCGATTGAGAAATCCCTAGTTTGTCTTCGTAGACGAATTCGGAAGTATAACAAGTCCCCCTCCAGTTAGGCATCATAGGGAATTCATTCTATAAAACATCAAGGTGAAACATAAGTGGGTACCCTAGAATGTGATAAAAAAAGGTTATTAATATTCTTCATCATTCTCTCGAGCAATCTTGGAAATTTTTTCTCCTTGTTACAGTTTAAAGCATGTTTTCGAAGAATAACGAAGAGATAAGGAAAAGGCAAAAAGCTTAAGAAGAACGTCAAGAGAAATAATAAAAGGAAGGAATAGTTTAAAGTGGAGAAAAAGAAAAAGAAGAATGAAATAAGAGCGACAAAACTTGCCTTCAACAATGGGATTATCGAGTGAGGACCCATGCTTTTTTTAAAATAAAGTAAGTTCCACCTTAGCCTACTCTCCCGGACTCGAGTTAATTAGAGAAACATACAAGAGAAGGGGATTAGTGCTCACGGGATCCCCCGAATCCCAAAGAGTAGGGGTAGCTTTTATAGAGTTTAGATGACATTACAAAGAAGGTTAATCACCATTTCATCACCTGTGTGGCCGACTTGGGTTTAAGCTTGTTGTTGATCAAAAGGAGCACTTGATGGTGCATGAAGGGAGGGGATTTCTTACAGTTAAGGATCCTTTTGCCAAGGAGGAACAACGATTTCTCAATCGACCACACTTTGGGGGAGTCGCCAAAGTTAAAAGCACATCTTTACCGCTAGATTTTCCATAGGACCTCCCCCCTGATGGCGTTCTAGAGAGTTGTGGAGTAGTCGATCGCTTCTCCCAGCAGAGCTTGCTTCCAACTGATATGTTTCTGAACACTTATTTTCTTTTTGACAATGTGCCAAAGCATGTTGGAATTGGGACAGGTAAAGAAGATTTGAGAAACATCTTTAATAGACCGGTAGCAGCATTTGCAACAGGGAGGTATCCCTCAAAATTTGCTAGCTTTAAGGTTGGTACAGATTCCATGATGAAGAATTTTCCATAAGAAGACACACTTTTTGATTTCTATGAGGAGGTGTCAGATAGCCATGAACTTCATGTCCCACCGAAGCCGCGTCCACGACAGGCACCACTTCATGTTGAGCTTAACATGATAATCAATGGTTTCTTTGATGTTCGGGATTTTTGGTAGGAAATTCCCATTGTGCCATTCGAGACCAAGCGAGCTCCGCCTATTGTGCCCCATGAGAAGTGTTAAAAGTGCTTCTCGTTAAGCCACTTTAATCTCATTTCGGGTTCTTGGGGATGGATAGGGGTCTGAGAGTGCAGAGGCCCTTTATTTGATTTTCCCAATTTAACATTCAACTAAATAATTAACGGTCCTTGATTCAAGGATTATCACTACACAGTACATTCACCACTCTAACTAACCATCACGAATTCACACAGACTTATTGATGTTACTATAGTATTACTGTGTTTAATGACTAGTGGTTATAGTTCAATAAACAGAACACAATACTCGGGATTTTGGCAACTCTGCAACACGTCGCTCAAGCGTCCTCACCCAGACAGACAATCTGGCGATCCTGTCTCTCACCGAAGAACACCGTGATTTCCTTTTCATTCATGAACAAAGCGTTACATCTGTTCACTACGCCTTTTCAGTGCGTGCGAATATAAAAATAAAATTACAATCCAGTCCGACGTCCTAAAACTGGCACGCACGGTGGACTCGAACAAAAAAAAGGAAAATACAATCAAGGCTCATCAATAATGCCTTGTATATACAGGGTTCTAGCTAATTTAAAAGTTCTTGTGATTTTTTGCTTTAAGGAATCCAACATAGTCTTCAAAGTATCTGGCTCGACCAGTTGTGCATCTGTTCTAACCAAACTAGCCGCAATGACTTGACTCATCAGTAGTTCTATCTACGTCTGCAAAAAGGATTCCTGCAGATAAAAGTCATTGGCTAAGGCTGCATCTCGTCTGAGCTTCATATCCGCTATCTCTGCATCAATCCGAGACAGTCTCTCCGCTTGAACTCCTAACTGCTTTTCTCTTCGTTCCAATTCCTGAGCTTGATATTGGATAGTTTTATAGTAAGCATCCCTCTCTTTCATAACAACTTCCAACTCTTTCTTTAGCTGAATCATCCAGATTGTCTGTGCATCCAAGTCATGACACTTCTCGTGAAGTTTGACGGACACTGTATTTAATTCTTTAGTGATCTGCATGGCCAGGTGTGCCATTTCTTGTCCCTTCTGTGTCACCAACTCAAGGTCCGCACAAGTTTCTTCCAATAGATTGCCAAGAGCAACCCGAGCATCGTCTTTATCGTGCACCATTTGTTCCAATTTCTTTATTTCTTCATCGCGAGATGCGAGGAGAACGATTTTCTCCTTCAATTCAACTAGTGCATGGTCATGTTGGGAAACTAGATTATCTTGTTCTCTGACCCGTTCTTGGAGTTGCTGGAGTTGAATGTGCAGGGCATGGTTCTCTGCTTTAACCGCATTGGCTTCTTCTTGTAGTGGGGCAATATCCGCTTTGAGCAAATCCACTTTGCATTGCAATTCTTGCCGGATATTCTTAGTTGCCAGCTTCATCTGGAGGGGTAATTGTTGGGAAAACTGTATCAAAATGCGACCCATAGATTCCAATTCGGTGAACATTACTGTCGGAGGAGGGAGGGACGAGGTAAATTGTGATGATGAGGCCATCAGCAAATGAGGGGAGGATGGTGGAGAGTAATCTGGAGAAGAGAGCTGATGGGTGGACACCTCGTGAAGCACAGTTGAAGGCCCACCGGAAAGAATTTCAGCAACATCAGGAATGATAGGGGGAGAAGGGAGAAGAGCGGTCGGCACCAACACGATTCTGGTCGCATTCTGATTGTTCTCCTCAGCACCTTTTTTTTTTTTAAATAAAGGAAGTTCGGCAATGGCCTACTCTCCCGGACTTGAATTAAATTAAGAAACAAGGGTACAAAAGAAGGGGACTAGTGCCCACGGGACCCCCCAAATCCCACAAAGCAGGGGAGGCTTGGTTGATTCCTAGGTTGCATTACAAAGAAGGTTGATCACCCTCTCGTCGCCCTCATGCGGGACCCACTTGGGTTTGAGCTTGTTGTTGATCGAAAGGAGGACTTGATGGTGCCTGAAGGGGGGGGATTCCTCAGCACCTTTGATCAGGGCCTCAACAGTGGCAATCACTTCTTTGATGATATCATCTACGATCTCCTTCACAGCGACCTCAACCTGCTGATAAGATTCTTCCCTTGAAGAGACTTCCTTGACATCCTCCATGCGTGCATCTTGTTCCAGTTGTTGAATAGGAGAAGATGGGATAGAGGATTCGACGTGGAGAGAGGTGGTGGTGTCATGGAAAACTTCAGCTTTGTGACCTGCAATAGAGCCCTGCACCTGACTTTCAGAGGGGCTAACACATCAGCATTTGCAGAGAAACAATCGAATTAAATCTTCATCATCATCATCTTCAATCATCTGGGAGGCTTCTTCATATCGCAACATGGTAGGCGGAGGTGGTTGAGCGGCTTATATCAAAGGAAAGAGGAAGGTGAGGATATGGGGGGATATCATTCTTGGCAATTTGTTTTGTAACGGTTACGCATTCTCGGTGAATGCGCTGGAAGAAAAAGGCTACGAAATTTACACGTTCACAAGAAGCCATATCTATCATGGAATAAAATGGTCAGGATATACCATAGGTACATTTTTGCAAATTCAGCACGGCGACAAGGAATTGTAGAGCAATATGCTCTGGCTCGGGTCGGCAAAGTATAGTGAACTCATTAGATGAGTTCCATGGAAATAGTTCCTTCATAGTGGCAAGAGGAAGGAGTGGAAGTCCTTCCTAAGGAAGGCGGAAGCCCTCAGCAAGCACGGCTAAAGTGATTACGACACGAGGGTTTAAGCAGGTAATCGGCCAACGCTACTCTATAGCAGGTGTGGTGGCGATGGCAAAAATTAGCTGTGCATGATACGGATGATACTCCACTGAATGCCAAGGCAATTCAACGAGGGTCAGCAATCTGCAAGTATGCAAGTACTCACTCACTTCGGGAGTGAGACCCGCACGAAAAGTTGCCAGAGTAGCCAAAGCTTCCATGGTGCACACAAGGAGACACGAGAACAGACATTACACAGATCGGGCAAACACACAAACACAATGGCGATTATCAATGGAAAGAACAAGGTTAAGTAAGAGCATGGGAACCATTAGGCGGCAAAAACCCTAATCATAACGCAGTATTGGAGAGATATCCCTCATAACTGTGGCATGCATGCATGAACAAAAGCAATGACACAGTGGTGGCTATTATCATGATGAATTCAGCAAAACGGAAGGATTACGGTCAGATGGTCAACCAAAATACGAAGGGGTAGAAAAGAAAATTAAGTGACACTCAAAAAAGATGGAAAAGACTAAGTACACCTCAAGGGTTATCAAATGGTTGGTGATATGGGTGGAGCTTAGAACCATTAATTACTTTTGGAAGGAAAACACCTATTAAGGTCGCCAATCGAAAAGTGGAGGGTCCCACTTGCTCAGCAATCCGGTAGGGACCGAACCACCATAACTTAAATTTTTGAGCAGCTCTATTAGCTTTAGCATTATAAAATAAAACGAGTTGGTCAACCGTAAAGACAGGGGTTTTTAGAAAGCAATCATGAGGACGGGCTTGATGAAGCTGAACTTCTTGGAGAGTCATGAAGCTTTTTTAGCATTAATGTTCATCCAATGATCTGAGAACATCTAACCAGAATGGAAAAGATTTTTACGGGAGCAATTTCTGGGCTAAGGCAACTCGCAGGCTCGGTACCACTACTTCCATTGGCACAATAGCTTCCAGTCCATACGCAAGTTTAAATGGAGTAGTTCCAGTTGCCACTTTGTACGTGGTCTGGTAAGCCCAGAATAGTGTAGGTAAGAATTGGTCCCATCATTCCAGATAATCCAAGATCAATTTTAGGAGCATATTCAACAAAGTCTTATTGGTACTCTCAGCGAGACCATTGGCACATGGATAGTAAGGTGAGCTGAATTTATGCATGATCTGGAAAGTCTGAGTCAACAGTTGCATTAAGTTGTTTACAAAATGGGTACCCTGGTCCGTTACTATTTCGAGAGGTAATCCAAATCGAGGGAAGACATCCTTCATCAAACATTTGGCCACCGAAACAGCTGTGGCAGAGCGTAAAGCCCATGCTTCCGCCCACCTAGTGGTATAATCTGTACAAGTCAAAATATATCGATTGTTGGTGAGGGTAGCTGGGGGTGAAATCGCGCCAATGAAATCTAAACCCCACTTTTGAAATGGTTCAAGTGGCAAGACAGGCTGTAGTGGAAAGAAATGTCACGGCAAGGGCTGTCCTGACCGTTGACAAACATCACATTGCTGCACAAATTGAACAACATCTTTGTACATGGTAGGACACCAGAGCCCACTTTGCAAGATTTTTCGGTGAGTAAGATCAGCTGCCAAGTGTCCTCCATTGGGTGTTGAGTTAACAATGACAATAATTGATGCCGATTCATGTGGAGGGATACATTTGAGGAGGGCACCAGTATGATTGATGTAATACAGTTGACCCACAATCAACCAAAATTGTCGACTATAGACTGCAATTCTCTGGCGCAGAGCAGTGGTAGTGTTAGGAGGTAGACAACCTTCAATAAGAAAATTCATTAACAGATCATAGTATGTAGTAGCAACAGGAAGTGCTGCACATTCTTCAGCAGATGTCTCGGTGACGTAAATAGCCGGCGTAGTGTCATCGAGACCTACTAGAGACTCACCGGAATCCAATCGAGATAAAAAGTCCGCCAAGACATGTGTTGTACCTGGTCGGTGAATAGCTTTGGAATCAAACTCGTGTAAGAGTAAAACTCATCGTGCAAGTCTGCCACCTAAGTGTTGTTGGCGAACCAAATACACTAGTGCAGCATGATCCACATGGAAAGTGAATTTTCGCCCCAACAAGTAATGCCGGAATTTCTTAACAGAGTAAACCAAGCCAAGACACTCTCGTTCTGTCACGGAGTAATTCCTTTTGGTAGGAGCTAATCTGCATCTCGCATAGTACAGAGGCCGAAACCATTTATCGGTTTCTTTCATCAGCACACAACCAATGGCTATGTCTTACGCATCCACAAATACATGAAATGGTCGTTCCCAATCAGGCAATTGCAGGATCTGAGCCTGCATCAATAAGGCCTTCAAACGATCAAATGCCATTTGACACTCATTAGTCCATTCATACGTCCATGGGGTGCTGGTCACAAGTCGGTTAAGGGGTGTCGCTAGATGAGCCAGCCACCGTAAATGTCTGCCATGCCACCAGATTTGGCGAAGGAACCACATAACTTCTTTCGATGTCTTTGGAACCGGTGCCTCCAATACGGCTGCTACTCTATCCGGATCTACCTGTATTCCTTGTTTGGAGATAATATGACCGAGCAGCTTGCCACAACAGACCACAAAAACTGATTTGGTAGGATTTAAACATAATCGATACTCCCGATATTTTTCAAAGCAGCACCATAAATGATACAGGTGTGCCGAAGTATTTCCAAATAATGAAAAATCATCCAAATAGACTTGCATAAACGTGGTCAGGTAAGGTGAAAACACTTCTTGCATGCATCTTTGGAATGTACTTGGGGCGTTCCGTAAACTCAACCACATTACGATGCAGGCATAGACACCCCAATTGGTGATGAATGTTGTCTTCGGTATATCTTGTTCCACCATCCGTACTTGATTATCCACTGTAGCCATCCAAAAAAGAGTACATTTCGTGACCTGCTACCCTATCAAGCATTGTATCTAGAAAAGGAAGAGGGAACGGATCTGGTACAGTGGCTGCGTTAAGCTTCTGGTAATCGACACAAATACGTAACTATTAATTTTTCTTCGGCACTATCACTATTGGTGAGATCCATTCTACGTGTTCAATGGGAACAATGAATCCAAGCTTCAATAAGCGATCGAGTTCTGTTTTTACCTGGGTTGCATAATGCGGATTCATCCGATAGTTGGCTTGCCTGAAGGGCCGAGCATCTGGCTTCAGGACCACCCGGTGTTGATAAATTTATGGATCAAGATCCTTCATGTTCTTATAATCCCAAGCGAAGACATCTGAGAATTCACCCAGGAGTTGTACTAGATCATCTTGGAATTTATCTGCTAATCCTGCCTTAATTCTAACTGGTCTTGGATTGACCGTGTCACCCAAGTTGTATGTTACCAATTGATCCTCCTGCATGTAAAACTGTCGAGGCTTTACCAAGTTATCATCTGGCTGCAATAGTTGTTGTAAGGTCCATTCATCCATAATTATATCGGCATCTGCTGCTACTTCTTTGGTCAATGGCATGACCGTATAAGCTCTCGGACTTCAATTATCAGCTACCGACTGTAATTCTAGAGTACCTAATGGGATAAGGTCCTTATTGGTCTTGAGGAAATCTTCCTCCTTATCATCAGATAGCCCATCCAACATATGTACTGGCTCTGCTACATATAGGCGCGCGTGTAACTCACAAGGTTGCATAACATCCAATGTACCTACATATTTCGGGTGATTGTCTTTAAAGATTAACACTTGAGGTGACCAGTCCTGTACGACTTTGGCTTGCTTTAGCCATGGTCGACTGAAGAGTAAGTTGTAGTCAAGGCTAGATTTGGGTAGCTTCAGGACTACAAAAGTAGTTTAAAATGTAGTTCCCTGCAAGGTAATATGAATATTATGTATTAGTCCCACCCGATGGACTCTATATTGATCTGCCATGCGCACAAAGAACTACACTGGTTCAATTTGGGTCCAACCCAGTTTTTTACAGAGTGGAGCTGTTGCAATATTCACACCCGATTCGCCATCAATTAAAACTTGTGTAATCTTCTCCTTTTTATACCAAACGGTGATCAAGTGCACTGAATGATCCACCGTAGGATCCATCTCTAGTTGTATGGTCACAATTGCTAGAGTACATGAAGATTCGGGGCTAACCTACTGTTGAAATTGTTGTCTTACACGCGAAACTAGGGCGAGCAACTGTCCCAATGGGGGTGTTGATAGCAGTCAGGGCACCCAAGGACTGATGAGACAAGGAAGCCAACGGAGAGAGTTAGAGCAAAGAGAAGGATTAAGTAGATAGAGTAGTCAACGCAGATCTGGCAGATAGGCCCTTCAATTTTTTCCAAATCAATATCCTTATAACAGTGATTCTCATCACTAACAATCATTGTAAATACCATTTCACCTTTTGTAACTCCATTTTGTGCAAGCCGAGGAGTCCTCAAGCTTGAGGAGTATTAGAAATATCATCGTATAAATTTTCATAATTTTTAGACTCCGTTCGAGCCCTCAAATAGGCTCTAGCACCTAATTTTTAACTAGGCCGAACACTAGGTCTGGACAGGGCCAAAGCTAGTTAAAAACTATAAAAAGAGCTAGAGAGCTCATTTTTGAGGTTAGCTTGTAATAGATTTGAAAAATTGTATGAGCACTTTGGGAAGTAATCTAAAGAACTCCATTGCTTCTCTCTCTTTGTCTTACCGTGTGTGCACGTGTGCGTGTATGTGTGTGCATGTTAGTGTGCTTCTCACTCACGCATTTGTGCCATCACTTGTTCGAAGTCTTCATACCATCCTCACGTCTTCCTGGATTGACATTAAAGGAGGTGCTACTCATCACTGAGCTACACCAAATTTTGGCGTCGTTGCCGGGGATCGAGCTTTGAGGACGAGCGTGTGATGGTAAGACTTAGAGTTGTGACATTGGCATTGTAGGTAATTTCTTTGCTTTTCCTTATTTTTTCTCTTTCTTAATTCACCATCATCATCACCATCACCATCCTCACCATCTCCCACCTCCATCTCCATCATCACGAAAATTTTCAGTTTTTGATCATATCACCTTCTCCCTTCCATTTCCCTCATTCCACTTGTGAGAGAGAGCGAGAGCGTTGTTTGTGTGTGCTACTTTTGCATGTTTTTTGGAGTTTCCTTGCAAGATTTGGTTGTCCCATCATCTCGAGCACATCGCGCAGGTACGAAAAAGCTCAGAACTATCTCTGTATCGCAGAGCTGTGTCGATCGCGATTGACAAAAAATCTCATCTTTTGGTAAAACTAAGTGCACCAAAGTAGACTAGATGCCTTGCACATCGTGATTAACAGCCTGTCCATCGCGATTGACAGACCCGACAGACATGTGTCCATCACGACGGACACCCCTGTCCATCGCGATTGACAGAAAAAAATCACAATTGACACCCCATTTCGACAAGATTCCTGACCATTCAATGTATAGAGGCCCGATCAACACATAAACACGAAAAAATCTGAAAAAATCTGAAAAACTCCATCAATCGCGATTGACACCTCACGACGGACTGCCCGTCCATCACGACTGACAGCAATCCATCACGACTGACAACAGTCCATCGCGGCTGAAAACAGTCCATCGCGATTGACACCTATCAATCGCGATTGACACGTGTCCATCGCGATTGCTAGGCCACGACGGATAGCTCTGTCCATCGCGATTGACAGCCCAGACGATCACGATTGACAGCCACTTTCGGCCAATTTTTTAGGGTTTTTTAATTTGAGGATTTTGGCTAATTTTGGGCATAAATATTGGGCTATAGGGCATTTAAGGAGGCTATAAGCAAATAATTTGAGGAAACCTTGTTGGCATGTTAGCCTGTTTGAACCCTGTTTTAACCACAAAACCCTAAACAGTCATAACTTTCTCATACAAAATCCGTTTGCTGTGATTTTTGTTTTGTTGAATAGCTCGTGGTAAAATTAATATCAGGATTATTAGATATAGTATTTTTAAAGTGACCATACCTAGGGGGAAGAAAGCTTAGGGATCTTCAGGATTGTTTTCCATAAAGCCAAAAGAATAGCTTGATCTTTGAATTGCATAAATGAAAGTGATGTATTTAGTCATTGGAATCTAAGTCTTGAGCTAACCTTGGGACTTTTACAGCTCCATTGAGAGTGCTACAGGGCATCCAAAGCAAGGGCATTCTGCAAGCTTGAGAATGGGATTCTTGAGCACTAAAGAGCAAGGTATTAACAAGTGAGGTTGGAATACTCTCAACTCCCTTTGTCAATTCCTAGCTTAGGCTAAGCATGAATAGTGCTAGAAGTAAGTCAGGGCAACGATAGGCATGAGACAAGTCAAAGACTATCTAAGAAATCAAGTTCAAGAGATAACTTGTGTGTGACCGATAACTCTGAAGGAAAAGAACTTAACGTGGAAAGATCAACTTCAAGTGCAGAAATTAACTCAAGTGTTCCTGACGACGTGAAATCAAAGACAAGATCATAAACACGATAATCTACTAAAAAGAATCAAGTGATTGATACAAATTGATCGGCAATGAGGTTGTACCTTGGGTAAACATTGGGATTGCTCAGTTAGGCATATGAACCTTAGATCAGAACGACACCTAGGAAGAGATAGACAAAGTCTTAGGTCTTTAGAGGCTAGTGTCAATCATACTACTAGGTCTTGGGCCCAGCAGTTGAGCCATCATTCGTACTACCCTAGTTATGAAACTCGCCAGTCTGAGATGTCCCACGGTATGGAGAGAACTACAGGAAGTTTAGATGTTCCATATTTACATAGGGTAGAAGGCCCCTACAAGATGTAGCTAGAATGCCTTAGGACCAACCGATTAGGTGCTAGCATCTATGAGGATGGCCTAGGAAGATCTGTGGTCCAGATAAAAAACCCAGATCAACCCATTGGACTAGAACGTCCAGCAGTCAAGTTTGAAAATGGAGCATACTTGGACAAAGAAGGAACAATATATGTAGTCACTAGTCACCCAGATAGGACAGATGAATTTGGAACTGTGATCCCAGAAACGGACTTAGGAGACATAGAGCAAGGGAACATGGGTGTAGAGCCTAAGACCCATCGAGGCAAATCAGTTCTTACTAGAATTATCATGCCAGAGTGGATTTCCCGAGATAATAAGAGCATAGATCTGCTCTTGAACCGAGCGACTAATGAAACCTTTTGGAGGTATAAGCCTAGTCAGTCAAATGAGATAGGAACGATCACGATCTATGAATTCAAAGATCTTGATAGCCCAGGCAGGGTGACCTATTTAGACAACGCTTCAAAAAGAATATTTATGGTCACAAAGCATGGTAGGCATGCCTACACTTGGAAGGGTGAATTAGATTTCCCCAACCAAGATCAAACGTCTCTTTTGGCCACCTAGGAGCGGGGACATCCCAAGCTCATGGAGCTCATAGGGATAGAAGTCGAGATAGGACAGAAGTGAGCTTTGGCAACCCACTGGGAAGAGAAAGAACAAGAACGGAAATGGATAGAGTGGAACCTGAGAGATTTAGAACTCCAAGAAATCCAAGAAATGTAGATGAATTCCCTCTACCAAGACCTAGAGAGCACACGAGGACTTTGAGGCCTACACAACTAGTTAAGTCCATGAAGAACTACTTCGATGGCACGGGAGACCCCTATGATCATGTGGCCAAGTTTAGGCAAGTCTTGAGAGCTCAACAAGTCGAGGACCTGTTCACACAATACAATGCTTTTGGTCTAACCCTTAGGAACACTGCCCTTACATGGTTTCAACCACTAAATGAGAGACACTTTCAGGACATAGACCAACTTCTAGAGGCATTCATTACCAAATTCTCTAAGAGTGGCATAAGGCATAACACTTCCTCACTGATTCACAGCTTCAAGCAAACCCCTCAAGAGACGGTTAGACTTGCAGGAAGAAGGTTTAGGCAATACCTAGAGAGATGCCTTGTCTCTGAGCTACCCACACGAGCCAAACAAGTGGCTTTATTCCTAGATGGACTGCTGAGTACGAAGTTGAGATCATATGTGTACTTAAAGGACCCTAGGACCATAGAAGAGTGTGTAGGCATGTGCATTAACATTGAAGATAACCTAGGGGAGGAATTAGAACTTTCAAAAATCAAAATTGACGGAGAAGACCTCCAGAAACGTCTTAGACATGTCTCCCCGACCCATGTTTGGATCTCAACGACACATCAGCGGGGCTCCGGCGGAACGGCAATCGGTATCAAGCAACTCTGGTTTGAAAAGCTCGAGAACTCCTTTGAAGATGATTGCCACCGCTGGATCGCTGCTTCTTTCGGTGCTCCCTTTTGCTTCACCTTAGTGTCCTTGTATGCCCCCAATGGGGAGTCTGAGAGACTTAACACTTGGGCCTCACTGGACTCGCTCCCCCACAACGTGCTTATCTGCGGTGACTTCAACATGGTTGAGGACCCTTCGGACAGATGGATGGGCAAGGGTAGGGTCATCGCCAGTCTGGAGAAAGAAACGTGGGACAAAACTAAACTACACCTAGATTTGGTAGAATTCAAAGACTCGAAGGGCTTTTCTTGGTCTAATCTCCAAGCAGGCGAGGACCTGAGGAAAGCTAGACTTGATAGATGCTACATTTCCCAGAGTTTTACTAATCAGTGGGGCCACCCTTCCCTCTCGCAACGCACCGATCTCACCGTCTCTGACCACTACCCGATCGTCATCACTTTTCAACCCCCCACCTTGATTTGTAAGGCTCCGTGGTTCCACGCCAGTGTATGCCCCAGTAAAGAGATGTTATACTTGCGGTGGTGACCATATGGCAAACGTATGTCCCATTATGGCTCAACCCCAAAAGAATCCTAGTAGCCAGTACTGCACCATAGAACGGAGGTACACCAATCACACCGCGCAAGATTGTCCCTACAATAAGCAAGCAATTAGGCAGATGTACCCACAACCATACCCTCAACAAGGAAGATACCAGAACCAGTACCCACCACAACAGTATACTAGGCCTCAACAAACCTACCAACCACAATATCAGCCCCAACAAAGACCTCAACCAGTGCTAGCCCAACAACCTCCTGCTCCAGCTAATGTGATTCCGGTAAAGTATGCAGTTGCAGAAGAGAATTTGAACAGAGCTATAGTCCCATTAACTCCATTACTTTCGGAAAGTGACCCTAGTGACCATAGCTTTGATTCTACACATATAGATAGCCCCCAGGCCTACTACATGCAGTCTCCTGAACATGGTGAGTCCTACTACAGTGAAGAGCCAAGTGAATCTAGTTGGGAGCCAGAGTATGCAAATGTAATGTACACAAACCCCAACTCTAGACCTCAACCTAGGCAGGTACGACCCCCATTCCCTAGAGGACTCTGCTTTAGATGTCAGGGAGATCACCTCATTTGTGACTACCCCATGCCTGTACCTACACAACCCTAGTCAGTGACGATCTAGTGCTTTTGCCAAGATAGTGTAAAGGAGCATCTCTTACGAGACTACCCAAAGAATCCCAATAATATGCCAAAAATCACTCCTATCAATGTTATTGGTTTAGTAGTAGATTCAACAAGAAGTGTAACTTCCACCGCACCTGTGCAGGTGGTCACTAGAGCTCAAGCCTCACAGCAGAACCCAAGCTTAGGCCAGGAAAAGAGTGTTGAGGCTAGTGAAATTGAGAGCATAACCAAGAAGAGGACTAGAGCCTGGAGAGATAGCCGTGAAAGAATGAAAAGGCAATGGGCAAAGAAGATGAGTGAACTCGAGGAAAGCCTAAGAGAAACGAGAGCCAAGATAATTGAACTTACATCTCAACTTCCCTCTCACACTATCCCACCTTCGCCATTCCCATCTACATCCGATCCACCACCTTCCAACCCACATCACACAATCCCACCACCCACTAGAGTAGCATCAATCCTACCAAATATCACTCCCGAGGATCTAAATATGATGCTTAAGGCATATCAGGCCAGAATCCAAGAAGTTCCAAACATAATCGACCATGAAAAGTGTTACCCGAGAGCGGAACTAGAGCTTGACCGAACCAAAATCTATGCTAAGATGGTGGAATTGGCTCAAACCATGTTTGAAGCCAGTCGCCTCTTTAACATCTCTAGTTCAGCTAAGACGCAGTTGCACATTGATGGACTGCTAGAAAGATCGGAGAGGCTGATAGCACAATCAGAAAAGGAACCCGCCTCTCAAAATAAGGACAAGGCAAGTGAAAGAATAAGCATTCTTCCCTAGGACGCTTATGTGCCCAACTCCACAGAGCCAGACACATCTTCTTCTATGAATCGGTACACACTAGAATTCCTACGAGAGATTCAAGAAGAAAAATGGGCTAAAGAGAATGCAGTCCCTCCTCCCATTCAACTTGTGGATGATGTGCATGATCAATTCCCACAAGATATGCCCTCCATTTATGGAGAGTAGGAGAGCACCCAATCTCAGGAAAGATTAGACTTTGAGTCTAATTCTTTACATGAATTACCCCACTTCACAGGCCCATGGGAAGCTAAGTCTACTTGTATGAGAGCACCTACGTGTTGGAGCAAGTCTATGACAAGCCTAAGTATTGGCTTGAGTCTCACAAAGTCATTAAAGAAGCTTCAAAATGAAGACTATGTAAAGTTCACTTGTGAACTACCTCTTGTAACTTTTGAAGAGTTTACTTAATGTAAAAGTAAGAGAATCTTAAGTGGTTGAGCCCACATGATCAAGAATGGAAAGAGGAGCCACGAATTCGTGATTTGTGGTAGGTAGAGAATCAAATCAATCATTGATTGATTGGAGAGTGATTGAGGGAAGTTAGCCTCCCAAACTCAACTATAAATAGATGGCAGTTTTAGTCGTGGTTAGAGAGACCTATGTGAAGACCTCCAAGAGCTGAGCTTTATGCCATATCAAGGTGTGATTACAAGGCACACATATGTATCAGTAAGTCATTGTATTGTACAAGCAATATACTTTCATTTTCATGATTATTTGAGTTCATCTTTCCATGTTCTTGTGATGTGTACTACTCACTGCCATTACTTCAGTTTTTCTCAGTCAGCTTGCAGAGATTGTTTCTCTGCACTGGTTCATCATTTTCAGTGATTTAACTTGGTAAAGTTAGCTCTATAAGTCTACTATATACTCACAAATTTTCATGTCATTTGGATGTTGGAATCTTCAGTTATGTTCATTTGAAGTCAACAGGGTATGTTCATCTTCACTTCTCTGTCAGGTACCCGACTTTTTCAGTCATCTTGTCAGAGTCATTTCTCAGTGTTTACTCGTCCAAATTCAGTGATTTTAAGCTTGTTGGATTCAGATTACTGTCTAGTATAAGCATACAAATTTTCATGATCATTGGATTCTTACATCTTGAGTTATGTTAATTTTTCTACTCACTATTCTATTTCTGTAGCAGCCCGTGAAAATCGGGATGATGTCATCACTTGTTAAAAGTCATTCTCAGTGTGTGGTTTGTTATTTTTGATGAGATTACTCTCTAAAGTTAGCTCTTTAAGCTACCTAGCCTTCCCCAAGAGGAATTAATCTAATTGCTGCTGTGCTCAGAGAATTATGTAAAACACTGGACAGGTGTATCAACCAAGAATAGCAAGTTTTCACCTCTGAGCTAACTCCAACTTATCTGTTTTGATCTATCTTTTTGAGAGTGATCTTCCAAGGTACATAGGGTGTCTAATACATCCATTGGCAAGCTATAAGGGCCCACCATCTACTCCTGGAGTTCATTTGGCTGGTGTAGAGCAAAGAGTTTGCAACACCTCTTCATCTTCAACACATACCTATCCATCTCTTCACAGTGGTATCAGAGCAAGGTTGGACAACATGGCAGATGGATTTCCTTCATCAATTGACAAATTGGACAGAGGTAACTACTCAGCTTGGTCATTAAGAATGGAAGCTTATCTCCAAGGTAGAAGTTTATATGGTTATGTGGCTGGAGATGAAGTTATGCCAAGTTTCAGGAACAAAAGTCAACCAACACAAGAAGAGCAAGAAAGATTGAGCACATGGTGCTCCAAGGATGCACTTGCAAGGTCTTATCTCCTCAACTCTATCTCAGATTTTTTGTTGCCTCACATTAGAAGTTGTAAGACATCTCAGGAAGTGTGGGATGCACTTGAAGCTTTCTTTTCTTCAAGTACCAAAGCTAGGAAGCATCAACTATGGCTGGAGTTCACAACTCTCAAGAAAGCTCCCAAACAGAATGTGACTGATTTTGTCACAAAGCTCAAGGACATAGCGGATCAGTTGGGAAGCATTGGAGAGGTAATAGATGAAGAGCAAATTGTAAGGCATGTCATCAATGGCTTGAAGGCAGATGACAAGTGGGAAGCATTCACCACAGCTATGGATTTGTACATGGACATGCATGTACCTGATTTCAACACACTCATTGGACAACTCCTTACTCAAGAGGCAAAGCTTATCAAAAATGGAGAAAGCTCTAAAGGTAATCAATCTTCAGCTTTATACACGGATAAAAGCAAGTCTAAAGATAACAAAGGAAAGGCAAAGAAAGTGGATGATGAAGCAGGTACATATCAAGCTAACTATGTAGGTAGAGGAAGACATGGCAGAGGTAGAGGAAGAGGAGGTAGACAAGGCAGGGGGAGATCCCAAGACTCCAACTCATGTTCTATTTGTGGATTAACTAATCATACAACTGAAAATTGCTTTAGGAATTCCAGGAATCAAAGAGGCAGAGGATACAATAGAGGAAGTTATGGCTACTCAAGAGGAAGGTTCAACAACTACCATGGCAACTACAACAACTACAATCATTCAAACTATCAAGGAGGCTACAAAGGAAGGAGAGACTACAATAACTACACAGAAGACTCAAACAAAGAGGATTCATTATTGATCATGAACATGGCTATGCCACAAGGTAAATCTGATGAGCATGTTTTCTACATAGATTCAGGTTGTTCAAATCATGTGGCAGGAAATGTGGCACTCCTATCAGATTTAGAAGATCCAAGGAATAAGCATGAGGTACAAACAGGAGATGATACAAAACATCCTGTGGAGAAAATAGGCAATGTCAAAGCACCTGATGGAAACATCAACCTACTCAGTAAGGTACTCTATGTCCCTACCATTACAAAGAATTTGATAAGTGTTGGGCAGATAGTAGAGAAAGGGTTGCAAGTCAGGTTCACAAAAGCAGGAGCATTTGTTGAAGATCCAAGTCAAGGATTCAGAAGAATTGCAAAAGGTGAAAAGACAGGTAGATTGTTCACATTTGAATTACAGGACACTAGAAACATTGCTCTCTTTAATTATGGTAGTCAGACACTTACAGAATTGGAAGTATGGCACAAAAGGTTAGCACATATTGGTGAAAGGTCATTAAAGCAAATTTGCAGGGACCAAAGTGTACTTGGACTCCCTAACTTGTCAAAACAACATATGATTTATAAGTGTACTGCATGTCAGTTTGGAAAGTCTCACAGGTTACCATTCATGAAGAAAGGTTATATGCATGGAGATTTCTTGGAGTTGGTTCATACAGATGTATGGGGACCAAGCAAGGAAGCTTCAATATCAGGATCAAGGTATTATGTTTCCTTTATTGATGATTGCAGCAGATGGACTATCCTATTCTTTATGAAACACAAAGATGAAGTTTTTTCATGTTTCAAAAGATATTTGGCTCTTGTGGAGAATCAAACAGGTAAATCACTAAAAAGGCTAAGGTCAGATGGAGGGGGAGAATACTTCTCCCATGATTTTGATTCTTTTCTTCAAGAAAGAGGAATCAAAAGAGAGGTAACTACAAGGTACACTCCTGAGCAAAATGGAGTGGCAGAAAGGAGGAATAGGACAATTGTTGAAGCTGCAAGGTCTATGTTAAATGAAAAGCATTTACCTAATTACTTATGGGCCGAGGCTGTATCTACAGCCACTTACTTGATTAACAGGTTGCCTTCAAAATCCCTTGATGGGATGACTCCATATGAGGCTTGGAATGGAAGAAGGCCAAGCTTAGATCATTGTAAAATTTTTGGATGTATTGCTTTTGCTCATGTTCCTTCACAGGTTAGAGGCAAGATGGATCCAAAAGCAGAAAGGTGTGTATTTATTGGATATGACAACAATCAAAAGGGCTACAGGTTATACAACCCTACCAACAAAGGGTTCTTGGTAAGCAGAGATGTAGTTTTTGATGAGAACAATTCATGGTATGAAGATTCATGCAGGAAGGTCAATTTACCATATGATCTTGAAGAAGATTTTCCAAAGCTTGGTAGAGAACAATCAAAGATTGAAGAACAAGACACCTCAGAGGATGATGAAGAATCTCAGATGGAAAAGATCAAAGCATGGAAGTCTAAAGGTAAAGCAAAATTGCAGGAACTTGGACATGAGGCAGAATCATCAAATCATGGCTTAAGAAGATCTATGAGGGAAAAGAAAAAACCAGAAAGGTATGGGTTTGACACCTCATTAGTAACTAAACATTCTATCTACATAGCACAGGACATAAACCAAGAGGAGCCATCATCATTTGAAGAGGCCAAAGCAAAAACAGAATAGAAGCATGCAATGAAGGAAGAGATTGAAGCACTCGAGGAAAACAACACTTGGGATTTGGTGCCCAAGACTTCATCCATGAAGGTAATAGGCTCAAGATGGGTCTATAAACTCAAGAAGAATTCTGATGGTTCAATTAACAGGTGTAAGGCAAGGCTTGTGGCAAAAGGCTTTGCACAAACTCAGGGAATTGATTATGAGGAGACATTCTCTCCTGTGGCAAAGATGCCTACTATTAGGGTTTTGCTTAGTATTGCCTCTTCCAAGAATTGGAAGATACTTCAACTAGATGTAAAGAATGCATTCTTGAATGGTCGGATAACAGAAGAGGTATATATGGCACAACCACCTGGTTTTGAGAGTCAAGTTTATCCTGATTATGTGTGTAAACTTAACAAAGCATTGTATGGTCTCAAGCAAGCTCCAAGAGCTTGGAATTTCAGGCTTGTTTCATTCTTGCAGGACAAAGGCTTTCAACCAAGCAAAGCAGATCCTTCACTCTTTATTAAAAAGAGTAATTCCGAGGTCATCTACCTATGTGTATATGTAGATGATATTATATTGACAGGAAATGATGCAGATGGTATGAAGAAGATCAAAGATCAGATGAGAGAAGAGTTCAAGATAAGTGATTTGGGTTCACTTACCTACTTCCTAGGTTTGGAAGTTGTCTACAAAGATCATGGTTTGTTTCTCACTCAAAGAAAGTACATTAAGGACATGTTGGCAAAATTCAAGATGCAAGATTGTAAGATTGCAGGTAATCCAATGGAGGTTAATCACAAATTGAGCTCACATGAAGGTGAACTCATAGAGGACATCACATCATATCAAAGTCTAGTGGGTAGTCTCAACTATGCCACATTGACAAGAGTAGATATATGTTACAGTGTGAGTGTGCTAAGCCAATTTATGCACACACCAAGGAAACCACATATGGATGCTGCCAAAAGGATTCTCAAGTACCTCAAAGGAACCATAAATGAAGGACTTTACTATCCTTATGTATCTGATTTAGGTTTGAAGTTATTTTCTGATGCAGATTGGGCTGGCTCCAAGGAAGATAGAAGGAGCACTTCAGGTTATCTTACCTTTGCAGGTTCAAAGCTTATTTCATGGTCATCCAAGAAGCAACCCACAGTTGCTCTCTCTTCTACTGAAGCTGAATATAGAGGTCTTGCCATAGCTACACAAGAAGCTATGTGGATGAAGACATTGTTCAAAGATCTTGGATTGGAGTTTGGAACTCCAACTATTTTTGGTGACAATATGAGTTCTATTCATTTGGCTGCTAATCCTATTTTTCATGCAAGGACTAAACATATTGAAGTTCATTATCACTATGTACGAGAGAAGGTTCTAAGCAAAGAGATTCAAATATCATATGTATCCACTCATCAACAATGTGCAGATATTCTAACCAAAGCATTGGATGGTACAAAGCTTTGCAAATTCAAGGCTATGATTGGTTTGCAGGTAATCTTGGAAGATTGAAGACCTCAAGCATACTTGGCTTGAGGGGGAGCTGTTGGAGCAAGTCTATGACAAGCCTAAGTATTGGCTTGAGTCTCACAAAGTCATTAAAGAAGCTTCAAAATGAAGACTATGTAAAGTTCACTTGTGAACTACCTCTTGTAACTTTTGAAGAGTTTACTTAATGTAAAAGTAAGAGAATCTTAAGTGGTTGAGCCCACATGATCAAGAATGGAAAGAGGAGCCACGAATTCGTGATTTGTGGTAGGTAGAGAATCAAATCAATCATTGATTGATTGGAGAGTGATTGAGGGAAGTTAGCCTCCCAAACTCAACTATAAATAGATGGCAGTTTTAGTCATGGTTAGAGAGACCTATGTGAAGACCTCCAAGAGCTGAGCTTTATGCCATATCAAGGTGTGATTACAAGGCACACATATGTATCAGTAAGTCATCGTATTGTACAAGCAATATACTTTCATTTTCATGATTATTTGAGTTCATCTTTCCATGTTCTTGTGATGTGTACTACTCACTGCCATTACTTTAGTTTTTCTCAGTCAGCTTGCAGAGATTGTTTCTCTGCACTTGGTTCTTCATTTTCAGTGATTTAACTTGGTAAAGTTAGCTCTATAAGGCTACTATATGCTCACAAATTTTCATGTCATTTGGATGTTGGAATCTTCAGTTATGTTCATTTGAAGACAATAGGGTATGTTCATCTTCACTTCTCTGTCAGGTACCCGACTTTTTCAGTCATCTTGTCAGAGTCATTGCTCAGTGTTTACTCATTCAAATTCAGTGATTTTAAGCTTGTTGGATTGAGCTTACTGTCTAGTATAAGCATACAAATTTGCATGATCATTGGATTCTTACATCTTGAGTTATGTTAATTTTTCTACTCACTGGTCTATTTCTGTAGCAGCCCGTGAAAATCGGGATGATGTCATCACTTGTTAAAAGTCATTCTCAGTGTGTGGTTTGTTATTTTTGATGAGATTACTCTCTAAAGTTAGCTCTTTAAGCTACCTAGCCTTCCCCAAGAGGAATTAATCTAATTGCTGCTGTGCTCAGAGAATTATGTAAAACACTGGACAGGTGTATCAATCAAGAATAGCAAGTTTTCACCTCTGAGCTAACTCCAACTTATCTGTTTTGATCTATCTTTTTGAGAGTGATCTTCCAAGGTACATAGGGTGTCTAATACATCCATTGGCAAGCTATAAGGGCCCACCATCTACTCCTAGAGTTCATTTGGCTGGTGTAGAGCAAAGATTTTGCAACACCTCTTCATCTTCAACACATACCTATCCATCTCTTCACACTACGGTCATGGTATGAAACGAAGACTCATTCATACCTAGGAATAGGGAGGTAGTGAAGAATACTAAAGTGTAGTGCAATCTCACTTTAGAAGAGCTACTCAAGGTTAGGCCGGAACTGTGGAAACATGTAGCCAAACAAGTACCAGAGGTAGCTAAACGGTGTTCCCAGGTAGGTTCTAATAGAACAATGCTAGAGATACCTTTGGACAAGATAGGGGACATGAGTGAAGGCGAAGAAGGAAACACCTATCTTCCCATTACCCATCAGGGGTACACAACTAAAGAAATTCTAGACTCTGGTGCAGGAGTTGCAATTGCTACCACTTCCCTATGGAAGCGTTGGGGCAAGCCAGCACTCAGGCCAACAAGAATGAAATTGCAGATGGCTGATGGTCACATAGAGAGGCCTTTAGGACTACTAGAAGGAATAACTCTCACCACATGTGGTGTTGAGTTTGAGCACACATTTGCTATATGTGATTTTAGCAAGAACCATGCCTATGAGATGATTTTGGGAAGACCATTTATGCAACAGTTGCAAGTAGTACAGGATTGGGGAACCAATTCCTTGTACTTGCAACACTTAGGTGTTACGACCAAAGTGAATCTCAAAGATTAATCTCATAGAGATATCCCTCCTCTCCAATGGAATCCCATCCATAGAGCAAAAGATGATACGGAATCGGTGCATTCCATAGGATCAGGATCCTCATGGATGCATGAAGACACCCACTTATGGATGTGCAAAGTGGTAGTAGAAGAGGAGAAGAGAGAAAAAGATAGAGAGGTAGTTGCGAAGGAGACACATAGATCAATTCAAGACCCAGCCTATGCACCTGTAGTATGTCCTGATGAAGAGTTTGAACCTCATGGTTGGGCATAAATTTTAGCAACATTGGATGTAGCCATCAATGAAGAACAATGGACACCCCACTATGATGAGGATGGCTATGACATTTCAGTCTTCTCCATAGAGCCAATCATGGGAGATTCAATTTTAGAAGAATGCGAACCTAGCCAGGATGCATTTGAGGATGCAAGTGACTCCGACCTAGATTCAATCATTCTGGACCCACCATTTGCATCAGATGAAGAATACTTCTATGAAGTAGAAGCTCATCCTCAAAGACATGGAGAGCTTACAAATGATGTAGTTAACCACACACGTGACCGCAAAAAGTGAGGGCAAGAAAAGGAAGAAGAGAGAAGTCACACCAGAAGAGGAAGAATCCTTGTTTGAGGTCCTTGAAATCTTTAAAACATATGAAATAGATGATAGGAAAGTCTTGATAAGAATGCCTAAACGTGATGCACAAGCAGGAGAGGCCTATGATAACAAGGAAACCACCAAGAAAATTGTGGTAGCCATGGAAGAAGGAGAAGAGAGATGCACGTACATAGGACATGATCTGACGGAAGAAGAAGAGCAGGAGTTGATAGCCTTGCTAAGAGAATAGAGAGACGTATTCGCTTGGAGTTACAAGGATTTAAAAGGCATAGACCGTGGCATATGCTCACACACTATCCCCATGACCTCAGATGCCAAACCCTCTAAGCAAAAGCCATACACACACAATGATAATTATGCTCCCAAGATCAAAGAAGAGATAGATCGTCTGGTGGAAGTTGGATTTATCTATGAAATTGAGCACACTGAGTGGGTATCCCCCATTGTAGTGGTACCCAAGAAGAATGGAAAGCTACGTGTATGCATTAACTTGAAGAAGGTTAATGCAGCCACAATTCGAGATAATTATCCACTTCCAATTACCGAGCATCTATTAGAAAGAGTAGCAGGCAAGGAAGTATACAGCTTCCTTGATGGATTTTCTGTTTACAATCAGGTAGCCATAGCTCCAGAAGATCAGCATAAGATACCTTTTGCCACTGAGTGGGGCATATTTGCTTTTTGGGTAATGCCATTGGGCTTACCAATGCTCCTGCAACCTTCCAAAGATTGATGTGCCACATGTTTAAAGAGTTCTTGAGGAAGAACTTGGAAGTCTATGTTGACGATCGCTGTGCTCATTCCAACATTAGACCGACACATATACCTGAACTCAGAGAAATCTTTGACAAATGTAGAGAATATCAAGTCTGCCTGAACCTAGAAAAGTGTGTTTTCATGGTCAGGCAAGGCAAGATTCTAGGACACATAGTGTCAAAGAATGGCATATCTAATGGACGAGTAAAAATTTAGAGCTATTGCAGAGTTACCTAGGCCAAGGAACGTCAAGGAAGTACAAGCTTTCATGGGGCATTGTGGTTATTACCGACGGTTTATACACATGTATGCCATCATAGCAAAGCCTCTGTATGGACTTTTAACCAATTTCGAGTGGACTGAAGAATGTGAGAACTCCTTCAATGAGCTCAAAAGAAGATTGTGTTCAGGTCCAATCTTGACCACACCTGATTGGATTAAGCCCTTCCATGCGCATGTGGATGCATCCAATTATGCCATTGGGTGTGTGCTTGCACAACCTATGGGTGAAGGTAATATGGATCTTCCAATTGCCTATGCTAGTAGACAGTTGAATGCAGCTGAACAGAATTATACCACTATTGAGAGAGAAGGATGAGGCATGGTATATGCAGTAAAAATATTTAGACACTATTTGCTTGAAAACAAGTTTAAATTTTTTACTGACCATCAAGCATTGTAATATCTCGTGAATAAGCCATGCAGTACAAGTCGATTAGTAAGATGGTTCCTCTTATTAATGGAATATGACTTTGAGGTAGTTGTTAGGAAAGGAAAGACTCACTTGAGAGCCGACCATCTCTCTAGACTCACAATTGGAGAGGCCCCACAAGGAATATCAGATGACCTTCCTGATGCTTACTTATTTAATTTGGAAGTGGTACCTTAGTGGGCTAAGCCATTAGTGCCAGTATTGACATACGGGCCTAATCACCGAGTAATGAACACTCAAGATAGAGAGGTAATCAAGGCCCAAAAGTACCACATCATGGCAGGAAGTATGTACAAGCATACAGATCAACGGATCTTGGCTTGTTGTGTGGAAGAGGATGAGTATGCTAAATGGTTGCAATTAGCGCATGTAGGTTCATTAGAGCAACACTACTTAAAGCAAAGGACCCTACAAACACTAAGGAGACTTGGAGCGCATTGGCCAACCATGGAAGCAGATGTTCATAAGTTGTGCAAGGAATGCCCAGTCTGTCGTATTAGAACACCTGTGGAGCACGCTACTCTTTATCAAGTGTCTCTAGTACCAGATTGGAGTGAACCATTAGCAGCCTTCCTGAGGACGAAAACATTCCCTCAAGATATGACATTAGCCAAAAAACGAAGTTTAGAACAAGAGGCATTAGATTACTCACTCATTGGTGATAACTTATACAAGCGTGGTAAAGATGGTTACCTGAGAATATGTGTCCATGAGAGTGAATATCTCAAGATCTTGGAAACTGCTCACCAAGGTGTAGCAGGAGGACATTTTGGACCAGACCGGGTGATCAAGGCAATCCTATTTGTAGGATTATGGTGGCCGACCCTTCACATGGATGCACATACCTATGTGAAGAGGTGTGATGTCTGTCAGCGAACTCAGTATCCTATATGCAAGGATGAGATGCCATTGAAACCTATGATGGGTGGACATGCATTCTCTAAGTGAGGAATAGACTTTGTAGGTCGTATTAATCCCCCAGCTAAGGGTTCACATGCTGAATATATCATTGTGGCCACAGACTATTTAACCAAGTGGTTAGAAGTGAAAGCCACAATGAAGAACGATGCTCAAACGATAGCTAAATTCTTATTTGAGAATGTGTTCACTAGATACGGGCTACCTATCGAGCTAGTAAGTGATAGAGGCACTCACTTCTTGAATGAAGTTATTGAAAATATTCTCCAAGAATTCTTGGTAGTACATAAGGTCTGCCCCCTATCATCCACAAGCTAATGGGCAAGCTGAAAGCACAAATAAGATTCTATGCAATGTGCTGACTAAGTTGGTGAATAATAAACGCTCTGATTGGGACAAACAGCTACACCATGTTGTTTGGGCATACCGAGTTGCCTATAAAACGGTACTCCAAGCCACACCCTTTCAGATGGTATTTGGCCAAAATGTTGTGGTGCCACTAGAATTCTTGATACCTGCATTGAGAGTAGCACATGAGCATGATTGGACGGGTCATGAACTCTCCTCTAGAATCTTTGACCTTGAACGATTAGGAGAAACAGGACTGAGGACTACTGCAGGGATATATGCAGCTAAGAAACGACAAAAAGCGTACTTTGATGCCCATGTTAAGGATAAAGGCTTGAAGGCCGGAGACTTAGTTTTGGTGTATACCCTAAAACAACATGCAAGAAAGCTAGAAAAGAGGGTTTATGGACCTATGATGATAAATAGGATCTCAACGAGTGGAGCTGTGCAGCTAGCTACAGTAGAGGGTGATGTCCTCCCTAGTTACATAAATGGATGTAGAGTCAAATTATATCAAGAACCCCTCACAGAGGAGATGTTAAATCGACTCAATACTGCAAAGAAACGTAAAGAAGAGGAAAAGAAAATTCGAGAAGAAGCACAAGCAGAAGCATTGGAGCGAACCTGAAGGATGAAGTTGAGAAGACATGGTAGAGATCAGAATAGGACAGATGACTATGCGCATCCAGGATATCATATGGCTATGTGCGAAGTCTCAGGTGTAAGTTCCCATAGAATAGTTGATCGACCAATTTTTGTAGCCTTAGAGATAGGACAAGAAAAAAGTACAAGGACTGTACGGGCCTTAATTGACTCAAGTGCAACCACTATTGCTGTTAAACTTTCTTATTGTCAAGAATTGAACTTGAAAGTCAATTCTGTAGAAGCATATCTCATAGGATTCGGAGGCATGGAAATCCCTTGCATGGGCGAGGTGGAACTTCCCCTCTACATTCAAGATGTTTTACTAACAGTTAAAGTACTAGTGTGTCAAGATGAGGATCTCACTGAGCCTCTTATCTTGGGTCAAGATTGGATCTATGATCATGCAATCAACCTAAACCTAAGAAGTGGACTTCCTCAGGTGTGGGTAAATCAGGGTCAAATTACAGTTGAGTTAGACAATGGAGCAGTCAAGGAACCAGGAAAGGCACACACTCCTGGTCCTTCTAGAAGTACACATGAAGATGACGATGCTATTCTTGTCCAAAACTAGGTGATGTAGAGGGAGGATTATCTCAATAAAGAAGTCAAGGATACAAAGGAACTCCCTTCTTTTCCAAAGACCAGAGGGATACGACAACCAGAGGCAGATCAAATACAGAAGAAGCAGACTACCTATGCTCGAAGCCAAAAGAAAGTACAGAGCAAAGTGTCCCAGCCACCAAAACAAATGTGGGTGCGGAAAGGCGAGCATCATGAAGCGGTCAAGTCGCAACCAGTGACTCAACTTCCTACTAGTGGTCGACAACACGACACTAATAAGAATTCTTCCAAAAATTCTTCTCTGAAAGTGAAGTCTATATGGGTACCCAAGAAGTGGATGAAGACTGCCCACAATCAAGACAAATTTGGGTGCCTAAGGCTTGCTTGTGGACTCAAATAGCTACACAAAAACCACACCCCTCACTCACTCGAACACTTGATACCCAGTCTTATACATCACACACAAACACATCTTCACCCATGAGCACGAGTAGAATCATTGGTAAATAGGTTCCTAAAAAACCTCATTTCCAAGTTGACATTCTGATCAAGCCCTTTAGAGTCTCAAGAAAGTCAAAACAGAATGTCATCCACTATGTTTGGCAACCCAAACCTTGTAATAAACCCCTTGACCCATTTGTAAAGCCACTTCCACTTACTAATTGCATCCACACTGCACCCGACCCCCCAATTAGCTCATAGGTATTCAGCATCAGCTAACCACACTTCACACTCACATCCACGCGAGCACTAACTAACCAGCTAACTACATCACAATTCATCAAGTTAATGTTGTAACGGGGACGGGGACACAATGTCATTTTGTGTCCATTGCAATGATAACATTTATTCATATATTCTCACAGAACCGGTAGCGATTTCTTCAACATGGCTGAGGCTGTAGGAACAAGCTCTCAAGTAGGAACGAGCCAGCAAGTGGTGGATTTAGATAGTTTACCCATTCTTCCTGAGACAAATCAAAGACCAGAAGAGTTGCAGGCCATCAAAATCATACCAGTATCGGACCCCCTGAGTGGCCATACCATGCTCGTAGGAAAAGCTTCCCACTGGTTTACTGAATTTGCAGGACCCTTGGGAGAGGGATCATACCTATGGGAGTCAGAGTTGAACTTCAATGGGAAGCAAGGTAAATACCATTTCTTTACAAGGCAATTTTGAAAACTTACAAAATGCAGAAGGTCTACGTCCAGTATGGGAGAAGGCACGATTGGATGGATACTTCAGTGCCCGGCTCCCAAAGCCTGACTACAAGTGGAGAATGTTCAAACACAAGCAACAACCTCCCAAGCACCTGGTACTATAGTTGAAAATGAGGAAAATGAGGAGGAATATGACCAAGGGCATCAAGATTAGCAACAAGAAGTGCCAAAACTTATAGGTGCACCTACATACACAGCTCAACTACAAAGGTTATATGATACAATCAAAGCAGTGCAAGAAAGGCATCAATCTCCCTTGCATCAGGCCAAGCCTTGATGCAAGAAATGCTAGCAGACGATGGGGTGGATCAAAATTTTATTAACACCTTCAAATTAGTATCAGAATTGTTAGGAGTTTCGGAGGCTGTCCACACAGCATTCAGCCAATCCATGAGGTATGACAAACGCAAAGTCGACACATTACCACGAGCAGGTAAGACTATTAGAATACCCATCACCGAACCAGAAGTAACCATCGAAACCACAACTACCCCTACCACCACTATTGACCTCATCGCTGAAACCTTTGTTCAAACATACCCCACATCCCCACCTTCTCCACCCCCACCACCACCTCCTACCATGGAAGAAACTGCATTCATCACATCTACCTTCACTTACAACCCAACCTCATCCACATTCTTCCCCCTTCAAGAGCCAACCTCATAGGACACCCTCTTCTCTTCCATCTCCAACCCCCTGTACACTATACCTTTGTTGTCCTCCGAGCCCATCATTGGCCATCCCATAATTCCGAGTGTGGTTGGAACCCCCGCACCCATAGAAGGCAACCTTTGTTTCCCAGCTTATCCCCCATTACGGGTACCCCCATTCAATGACCCACACTTCCCATCTGCCCCCTACACCTAACTCAATCCAATCGCACCACACCAATACCCATCTTTCATGGAACAGTACATCCGCACTCCAGTGTCTCAAAGGCACACTCCTCAGATACTCGCAAGAACATCAATCTACACAGACACCTCACTCACTTCACCTACCATACCAACTTACATGGTAGCCCCTCCACACACCACTCTGTCTGACCCAATGTACATTTCACCAACCTCAGCACCTCTCCCCACAATTGTGAAGTATTTCGATGGCGTGCACCACACTGGACTCTCCTTCTCAAGAGCTCCACGACGATATGCTCAAAGTAGAAAAACCGAGCTCCGGTCGCCACGCACAGTACTCCGCACAGTGCTGTACAATACGCAAAAACGCAATACACAGGGAGCACGAAGACAGACTTCTTAGGTCTTACAAATGCGGTCGAACTTACAGTCTGTGACTGACCAGGCCACTATATGTTTTATTAAAGAACATATACAAAGAAGTGTCCGGTGGCCATTTGGCCTTTCACATGGACACTAACGGTAACAATCTCCCACTAAAGGCCAATATGGCCAGAGTAACTACGGGAGAAAAAAGAAAGAATGATAAAGAATACCTGAGTGTAAGTATACAAACTATACCTCCCACCTGATGGGCATGTTACACAGTATACAAGTGACTGTGTAAGATCAAGAATCAAGTAACCCCCATCAAGTGACAACAGTGTCGAAAGCTATCCTGTGGTAGAGCTTTAGTCAAAGCATCTGCAGCATTATCTCGAGTGTGAACCTTCTCAAGAATAATGCTCTCAGTGGCTAAGCAATCTCTAATGAAGTGATACCTCACCTCAATGTGCTTGGTCTTTGCATGATAGACCGGATTCTTAGCCAAAGCAATGGCACTCTGACTATCACTGAGCAAGTGAGGTACATGCTGAGGCAAACCCATATCACAAGCAAGACGAGAAAGCCACAATGCTTCCTTACATGCCTCACTTGCTGCAACATACTCTGCTTCTGTGGTGGAAACAGCTGTACATTCTTGAAGACGAGATCTCCAAGAGATAGCACCTCCAGCAAAATGAAAAATGTACCCTGATGTAGACTTACGATTGTCTACACAACCAGCATAGTCAGAATCTGTGTAACCAATAATGGATGCTTTCCCTCTACCTAAGCATAGACACTTGTCCTTAGTGCCACTCAGATATCTCAAAATCATTTTGACCGCTTCCCAATGTTTCTTGCCAGGATTAGACATATATCTGCTCACAACTCCCACTACAAATGCAATGTCTGGTCTCGTAGCTACCATAGCATACATGAGACTACCAACAGCAGACTGATAGGGAATTTTGGTCATGAATTCCTTTTCCTCATCTGATTTGGGGCAGTCATCCTTGCTCAATTTCACATATGTGGGTAAAGGTGTACTCAATGCCTTTCCACCCTGCATATTGAATCGATGAAGTACTTTGGATATGTACTCACTTTGAGACAAGTATATGCATCTTTTACTCCTATCACGAGTAATGCGCATGCCAAGAATATGTTTGGCATCCCCCAAATCCTTCATATCAAATGTCTGACTCAACTTCTTTTTGAGAATTGACAAATCATAAGAGGACTTCCCAGCAATCAACATATCATCGACGTAAAGTATCAAGCATATCAAGCTGCCATCAGAACATCTCTTTGTGTAGAGACAATGATCCTCATTGCTCCGAGAATAGCCTTGGGACTTCATAAAAGCATCAAACTTTTGGTACCATTGTCTAGGAGACTGTTTAAGTCCATACAAGCTCTTCTTGAGCTTACAAACTAGACTTTCCTTGCCAGGAACTACATAACCCTCTGGTTGTTCCATATAGATCTCATCTGTAAGATCTCCATGCAAGAAAGCTGTTTTCACATCCATTTGGACTAGCTCTAAGTCCTCCATTGCAACGAATCCAAGCAACATGCGCAAAGTAGTCATCTTGACCACTGGGGAGAAGATTTCCTCAAAATCAACACCATGTTGTTGCTTAAAACCCTTTGCAACAAGTCGTGCTTTATATTTTGGAGAAGCACTATCTGATGTGAATTTCAGCTTATATACCCATTTACATGGTAAAGCTTTCCTTCCCTTTGGCAAAGGTACTAAGTCCCAAGTACCATTCTTGTGAATAGAATCCAACTCACTCTTCATGGCACGCTCCCACTTGACATGATCCTCTGTCTGCATAGCCTCTTTGTAGCAAGAGGGCTCACCGGCATCTGTTAGCATAACAAAATCTAAACCTGGAACATATCTATCAGGTGGATATGAGACACGTGCAGAACGTCTCAATGGTTGCTGAACAGGAACACGTGCAGACTGATCTGAATGAACATTCTCTTGAACATCCCTATGTGCAGCATTTTTATGCATGCTAACCGGAGGACTAGTATCCTCAAACACCACTCTTCTCACTTCAACCTCCTTAATCGGCTGTTTATGCATCTTAGACTCATTAAAAATGACATCACTACTTCTGATCACTGACCGTGTTTCAGGATCCCATAAGCGATATCCAAATTGTCCTTCTCGACCATATCCAAGAAAAATGCATTTCTTTGACTTATGGTCCAACTTTTGTCTAAGATTCTTGGGTATATGAACATATGCTTCACACCCAAAAACTCGAAGATGATCATAATATGGTGGTTTCCCTGTCCATAACTCTTGTGCCACTTTCAGACCTTTGGCAGTACTAGGTGAAAGGTTAATCACATGAACTGCAGTCAATACTGCTTCTGCCCAAAAACCTTGTGAGAGGTTTGCATGATGCAACATAGAGACTACTCTATCTTGAATAGTTCTATTCATCCTCTCAGCTACACCATTCTGTACTGGAGTATAAGGAGCTGTAAACTCTCTACGAATCCCTCTACACTGACAGAAAGGGCTGAATTCATGTGAGGTATACTCACCCCCATTATCTGAACGTAAAGCCTTAAGCTTAGTTCCTTTTTCAGTCTCAACTGAAGCAAGCCATTTTCTGAAAGTAGGGAATACATCATCCTTCGATTTGATAGGATATACCCAGACTTTTCTAGTAGCATCATCTATGAAAGTAACAAAGTAAAGAGAACCACCTAAGGACCTAGTGGGCATAGGACCACACACATCAGTATGAACAAGATCTAAAGGCTGAATTGAAGAGTCAATGTGCATTTTATGCACATTTCTGGTTTGCTTTCCATATTGACAATGCTCACAAAATGAAAAATCAGAGAAAGATAACACAGGTAAGTAGCCAGAACGAGAAAGATTTTCCATTCCACTACGAGATATATGGCCCAAACGACCATGCCAAATACAGGCCATAGGCTGTTCAGTAACAGCTAACAAGTGTTCTTTCTGTGATACAAATAAAGGGTAAAGTGAGCCAACTTTCCTTCCTTTTGCAATAACCATATTGCCCTTTGATATACGAAAGGACTGAGCATAGAAGACCACCTTGTAACCAAGGTCATCAAGTTGACCAACTAACATCAAACTGTGTGATAACTGAGGTACATGGCGTACATTATGCATAGTAAATTTTGAACCGTCAATGAACTGCACAACCACATCTCCAATCCCCACAACATCACACTGGTAAGAGTCACCAAGTCTCACGGTACCAAGAGACTTTGCTGCATAATTAGAGAACCATTCTCTATGTGGTGTCACATGGAAAGAAGCACCAGAATCTAGCAGCCAGGTGTGGGAAAGAGAATCAGCCATAAGTGCCTCAGATGGCACAGTACTATCAAGTGTCAACACATCAGCATCATCAGAAATAGCATTAATTTCTTCAATCTTCACAGTCGAAGTAGATGGTGCAGGTAACTGTTTAACATGCCCATCAACATTCTGTCCTTTACCTTTAGCATTCTTTAATGCATAACAGTCTTTCTTCATGTGTCCTTTCTTATGACAATAATGGCATTCAATATCCCTCTTCCTTGATTTACTTCTGCTCTTATTCCGTTGACCATTCTTTTCCTTGTTCTTGCTCCTGCCACGTTGTTGATTCTTTCCTTGGTAAGAATCACGAACATTATATGCATCTCCACTCTGAGTGCCAACCATAGATTTTCTACGAATCTCCTCACTCAAGAGTGCTCCACATATGTCATCATAGACGAGTTTACCACCTGGTGCACTATTGCTAATAGCTGTGCAAAATGTATCCCATGATGATGGCAGGGTGCATAACAGCAATACTGCTTTCATTTCATTGTCCATATCCATTTTCTGAGCCTGTAACTGGGAGAATATGGCATCAAACTCATTTAGATGAGCAGCAACACTATCTGTGTCCTTCATACGAAGGTCGTATAATTTTCTCATCAGATATACTTTATTTGATGCCGTCTCTTTTTCATATGTATTGCATAACTTCTTCCAAAGCTCCTCTGCACTTTCACAGTCTAATACTGTAAAGTAAACATTATCTGCTAGGTGCAAGCGAATGGTAGACCTGGCCATTTCATCTAACTCATCCCAATCATCTTCATCCATGTCAGCAGGATTCTTTGAAATCCCATTTACTGGCTTCCATTGCCTTCTTTGAATCAGCACATCTTTAATCTGATTCTTCCATAGAGCAAAGTTTGTGCCATCAAATTTTCGGATCTCAAAATGGTCTTTGCCCTGCAAGTTATAGCTCCTCCTCGGAACGCTAGCACTAGACCCTGATCCACCGGATGTGCCTGAGACCTCTGATGCCATGATCGTAGAGAACTGAATAGAATGATAATGGAGCTAGAAGAGTCCAAACACCAACAAATAAGTGTATCAAGGAGTAAATCGACCACTATATAGTTGACTAAACCAGAAATCTGGAAAAATTTTGCTAGAGTATCCTCTGCAAAATTAGCATATGACCAGTGTCAAAGTATCATAAAACTGCAAGTACTAACATGTCTACCTGCATAGTGAATCACTGACTCCACTGCATATAATCAGTTACCCAATAGAAGCCAACTAGGCTTATCGAGCACCTATGAACAACTATCATACATCTCCTATGGCGAGGCTGGGTAAGTCTTCCACCTGCATCACCGAAGAGACCCCGACATCTGGGTGTCTCTCAGTTAAGAAAACCTCACCACGACCCTCTTTATCAAACGTAAAAGGCTTTATGCAAAGAACGTAACCGCTATATCAATGCCCACATGGACGTACATAAGCGGTATCCACAGAAGCGTACATGGTGTGTATGTGCTCAATATATGCAGTAAAATGACACTGAAAGGCTGAATACACAGCCCAAAAAACTAGCCAATAACACCTGCAAGTGTCTGTCAACTCTGATGTTTTAGGCTTTAAAGACCTGCATAAATTTGCAGCGACTGCTCCCACCAAAACTGAAAACCCCTCGAGAAACCTGTAGTTTTACGAGTGTGGCTGAAAATACAGTCCCAAAGGTTGATATTTATTGTCTGAGAAGTACAAGGAACACTCTTCTTGATGTTCTTGGACCTGTGTGAAGAGAACTACGTGCGAAAGTACTCCAAAATGGCTCCAAAAACACCCCAAAATTGCTTCAGAAATAGGCTTTAAAAGCAAAAATGAAGCTTTGAGGGACCAAAACTTGTTCAAGGTAATGCCAACCTTAGTCTTTCCCCTTCTTCAAACACCACAAGAGTGTAGCTTAGTGGCAAGAGATTGCCGCGGTTAAGCGAGCTCTGGGGGGAACAGTACTGGGATGGGTGACCTCCCGGGAAGTACCGGGAACCTCTATATTCCTTGATCGTTGAGGTCCTCCCTCGCGCGCAGCCAACGGCGCCAACGGTGACTTCGGTGACTCGGATGACAAGGTATGCCAAGGTCTATGCCTTGGTCGCCGCCTTGGTCGCCGCCTTGGTCGTAAGCCTTGGAGAAAACGTGGGGGGGGGGGGGGATGCTCGCTTCGCTCGCACAAAAGGAACAAAGCTTTTTGCCTCGAACTGGCTCTGATACCAGTGAAGTATTTCGATGGCGTGCACCACACTGGACTCTCCTTCTCAAGAGCTCCACGACGATATGCTCAAAGTAGAAAAACCGAGCTCCGGGCGCCACGCACAGTACTCCGCACAGTGCTGTACAATACGCAAAAACGCAGTACACAGGGAGCACGAAGACAGACTTCTTAGGTCTTACAAATGCGGTCGAACTTACAGTCTGTGACTGACCAGGCCACTATATGTTTTATTAAAGAACATATACAAAGAAGTGTCCGGTGGCCATTTGGCCTTTCACATGGACACTAACGGTAACATGATATAGATCTTCTCTATGTGCCCGCCGAACAGACTCGAGCATCTTCCTGGATCTAATCATGATCTACTGTGACTTATCGACCGCACGTCTCCAGCACATGGCTGGGGACGAGCCAGAGGCGAACACCTCCTTCCAGACATCAGCAATTCCTTGATTGACGGAGGGGAGAGAGAAGGAGATCGTGCAAGCATGGAACCAAGAAGGACCAATGCTTTGTTCGTAGAGGGTGGATTGATGTTTGATGTGATTCTAGTGAACGATAGATTTGCGACCACCTTAGATAGATACAAGAGCTCATGGAGTAACATAAAGTTCTTTATGATTTGGCTTCTCAAGCAGATATGTAACAAAATCAAGGGGTGAGAGAAATAAAGAAACATTGGACATGACTGGAAAAACACTCTAATTTTTCTTTGACAGCTTCATTCTCATGGGAAAAAAATTAGTGATAACTGTATTCAAGCTATGTACATTTCTCTCCCTTGCATTAAAGAGACAATGAAAATCCGACGGAAATGCATATTCAAATTCATATGAAAATACGATGATTGACCCAATCGCGCCTCGCTGTTGGTGTCTCGTTGGCGTAGTTGTCCCATTAGATATTTCTCTAATCTTCTTTTAAGTTACGTATTTTTTAATCTCTAATGTAGAACTTGTTGTTCTCATGAATAGACCTGCACCCAAAACTGTCTCCTTTCTGTCACTTCCTTAAAAATTTGGATGTTAAGAGAGAGATTCTAACATATTGAAAGCTGAGGTACTGAAATGCGAAATTGAAGGTACCAAGCTTAACACTCATGGCACATTCACTATGTATCCCATACAAACAGGATATACATCACCTCAAAGGCAACACTAGGACTAGTTAGTTCATTAAAGACATGCCCATTTGGAGTCTGGAATGAAGCCCGTGGTAGATAGCCTCACTTTGTATGCTTTGTGAGGATCAATCTTGAGGAAAAGAATGTTTTGGGAAGACTCGTTAGCATACTCCTAAGCCTCCCAAACATCGATAATGGCTTCAAGGATGAATCTACCTTTTATGAAGCCCTACTCATGTTCATTGTGGAAAGCTAGTCATGTGGAAATCTAAATTTGATACAAGTTATATCTTGTAGAACAGCATTGACTAGTAGGTCCCCCAAACGTTTCACAATGTGTGGATTTACTTTTATTTGATCACTATCCTATGTTTCTCACTTTCAAACCAGATCATACACACAAGAAGTCCTCCTAGTTTCATGATGATCCCTTATTCCTCTCCCCTACTTTTTCTTCAATCGGTGATCTCCATGACCTCGAGCAAGGTCTTTTGTTGTTGCACCTCTCAAACTAAGTGCTAGAATTCATCCCAAGTTCTCCTTTATAAGGCCCAAAAAGAGATTCTTAACATTCAACATGTGAGAAGGGAAAATCTTTTATCTCTAGATCTGGAGGCTTGAGATGGAAGTAAACAATGGTGATTCCCCCCTCCAATCTAGACTCCAAAAAATTAGAAGCAAACTAAGATATCAAGAGTTAATTCAAAGAAAGAACATCATACAAATATAGGTATTGAAGGTGATGCAAATGGCATCAAAGATGGTAATATTCTACAGACTCCCCTTTGTATTGCAGTTTCTACTCCACCTACTACAACACAAATTGGTTGGGATGGCAAAGATGCTTAGGCACATGCATTGATAGCTTTGTCTATCAAACGTGCCATTATTCGTCATATTCCCTCTTATAGAGAGCTAAGGATGCCTGGGATACACTTACCACATTGTACTAGGTTAGGAATGAGGCTCGTGTTTCTTACTTGGAAAATAGTCGGAGAGTGAGCATATGAATGAAGTTGATCCTATGGACACTTTTCTAACAAAGATCAAAGATTCGAAGGAATGGTTAATTTCTGCTAATGAAGTCATGCCTGATAGTTCACTTGTGCACACTGTTGTGAATGGTCTTCTGTATTCATACTAGAATTTTGCTTCTACTCTTCATTTGATTATGAAAAGAAATCCAAATGCCTTAACATTTGAGAAGTTAGTCTCTGTTTTGTTGCAAGAAGATCACTCTACGCAGAACAAGTCGATTATGTGTGTTGCAAATCAAGCTTTCATGGCTAGTCAGAAGGGCAAAGATTATTGGAGCTCTTCTATTAGTCAGCAGAAATCTGCTAATTCTGCACATTCAAAGAAGGATGACATAGATGACAATAAAATAGAAAAGCAAAAATTGTTTTGCAAGTATTGTAAAGCAAAAAATCATGTCATAAAGAATTGTTCAGAACTTGTTGCAAAAGTGGCAAAGAAAAAAGAGTCTAGAATGGTTGTTGCATAGGCCTCTACACCAAAAACAAAGTATGCTAATCTAGTGTAGAATGAAGAATGGGTGTTTACTACTGTTTGCAGTTTTGACCCATGTTCTCCTGAACAGTGTATGTTTCCGGTAGACTCAGAGGTTCGATACTTTGATACTAGGGCAACCAAACATATTACCATGCAGCATAGTTTCTTCACTTCACTCGAGCCTTCCCCTATAGGGAATACTATCACATGTGCTAACAACTCCTCTTATCTTGTCATGGGAGTTGGTAAGATCATTCTGACTACTACTAATGGTAGTTCTTTTACATTGTGAGATGCTTTATTTATGTCAAGGATGAAGAAGAATCTGTTATCAATTTGAGCTTTATCCAAAATTGGTGTGGTTGCGAAATTTGTTGATGATAGATGTATAGTTCATGATCTGTCGAATGACGATGTGATTATTGCTTCTAGCATTTTATGTCGTGGGTTGTATAAGCTCCGACTATGAAAAATTTATGAATGATTCAACATGTGCAATATATGATTCTCAAGCTATGTCATATGCAAAGCTTTAGCATGCATGCTTTTGTCATCTGAATTTTTCTAGTTTGTTATGCCTGAAGAAATTTGAAATGGTGTCCTTTTTTTCTAAACTTGAGGCACTCGATAAACATGTTTGTGAAGGCTGTATTTTGGGCAAAATGCATCATTCCTCCTTTGCAAAAGATGGTTCAGTTTGAGCGACTCCGAAATTGTAGCTTGTTCATAGTGATATTTGTGGTCCTATGCAAACACCCTCTTTTGGAAACTACCTTTACTTTGTGACTTTCATCGATGATTTTTCTAGGCATGCATGGGTATAGCCATTGAAAGCAAATTCCAATGTGTTTATGTGCTTCAAACAGTTTTTGGTTTTGGCTAAAAATCTGCTAGCAAGTAGAATGGACACCCTCCGTTCTAATCAAGGGAGGGGGGGGGGGGATATATGTCTTCTGACTTTAGAGCATTTTTGGTTGAATGTGGGATAAAACATCACTGTACAATGCCATATACACATCAACAAAATTGAGTTGCTAAATGGAAGAAGAGGTCAGTCATGGAGATGGCAAGGTGTATGGTTAAGAGTGAAGCTTTACCATATAGTTTCTAGCTTGAGGCTGTTATGTGTGTAGCATATGTATCGAAAAGATGTCCCTCTAAAGCATTGCACTCTATCACTCCATATGAGGCTTGACATGGTTGTAAGCCATATGTTGCTCACCTACATGTTTTTGGTTGTCTGGCATATGCATTAATGCATGAACAACATCACAAGATATTGTTCCTGTGCTTCTGTAGACCTCAAACTCAATCTAATCGTTGAATATTTGGTGCCTATATTGCCTTTGATAGGATAATGACACTCTTATCTAGAAAATATAAAGATAAGAGAGTAAAATATCTCTCCCTAATCTCATCAAAGGAAAAGAGCTCTAATATTGGAATCTATCCCACTTTACTTTTTCCTTTATCATAATAAAATTTTGGGTGCCCATTCTGAGGAAATTATATCTACTAACAATCCTCTATGTAGGGATACATAGGATCCATTCACAATTTTGGAATCGTCCTTCTTGAAAACTATAAAGTGAGTATGTGATATTTGTGGAGATAAAATCACCCATTCCATACTCCACTCGAAGAATAATTCTTATGTATTCTATGGAGAAAAAACTCCCAATCCAAAGGAGATGTCTGCTAATAACTGCCCTCTAATTTAGTGAGACATGCTCCCATGAATGATGATTTCTTTTCTCCTTGGCTGTAGAACAAGAGTGTTCCAAGGGAAGTTGTGTCCATCATCCCACAATATTGGAACCTTCTTCCAATCCATCATCCATACATACACTAGACCTAATGTATAATCCATATATGCAATGGAACTATATACATACTATGTTGGTTGATTACAATGAATCCCATGTCTTCAAACTAGTGTATTTTGGTTATGGGCATCATATAACAATGGATATCCCTTTGTAGTCTAAACTAACTAGTTACTAGTTACCAAGAATCTGTCTAAGTACATTTTTGTTGATCTCAACATGTATACATATTGGGCACCCCAAATATTTCTCACTAAAGGATTTATGCTCTAAATCACAAAGCTAGTGCCATAGATATGGCCTTCCTAACCATCACTCAAAGCATACACACATTGATGCTCTCTCATGAAACCCCTCTTTATGATCCACTCTCATTCATTCCTTAGTAGTTTAGCAAGGAATGTTCCTCTACTTAAGTGATGTGCAACAATGAGACTAGTCACACTTTGGGCATACCACATGATCCCTCATAGTCTCCTAATCATATTGTGAGACTCCTTTGAAGGTTTGGAAACCTTCATCACATTGAAGATTATCATATATATGTCTCATAATATTCTATGCAACGTTTTAAAACCTATAGGATTGCTTTTACAGAATCTAATGGTGAAGGTGTATATCCTTCCCCTTAACAATCCTATAGTCTAACTCCATAATGATTATTTCTTGGGATCCAATTACTAATGATGTTGTCTTAACTATGAAGTTTTCATGGGCATAATTCCATAAGTTTCCTGCTTATATGCATGCTTACATCTTATTGATATTTGCACTCAATGCATATTACCATGCCATGATATTGGACTTAAAGGTAAGTGTGTATATAACACCATGAGAAGGGAAGAATTTTGGTAGCATTTCCTTGAGGAAATGGAACTCTAATGTTTTTTACCATATAATACGGCTAAAGGCTTTGGGAACCTATGGCACACAAGCAATCAACAATAACTGAAGGTTTTGGAAGCCCATGGCATACAAGCGAGATACTAAAGTATCAAGCTCCATAACTTGCATAAACATAGTATGCCTACAACAACATCATTATTCAATTTCCTCTTAACTTCTTGCAATTACATTTCCTGCAAATCATCAAAAAAGTGTATTGCTAGCCATTTTACCCATTCTTCTCTTAAAAATGATCAACCTTAAGGAGTGCATTTCAATCATCCATCCATGCATTTATATGCTAACATCCACAAACATGAATCATAATGCTTAATGATATAAATCCATGAAATGTGTTGATGTCATAAATAGCCTTTTTACAAGATTCAAGACTTTTGCACTTTTTTATGGGAGTCTTTAAATTGAAATCTGGAATGTACAAACACTTTGCAAAACATGAAACATGGTCAAATGATTACAAAAAATGATATAGAGATGCCTAAGACATGCATATGTAATCCTTTGAAAGAATCGTAGAAATATTTTCATGACCTATAAAAAATCTTAAAATGTAATATATATCATGTGATAATTCTGGAAGTGAAACCACTTCAAATGACTTCTTACTTTGCACGATATTGCTTCTAGAAGGTAGTTGTAAAAACCTATTAGAATTTGGACACCTACACATTGTAAAAATAAGCATTTTCCGAAATTTCTTTGTATAACATAAAATTAGACCTAGAGAAAAGCTATAGCATGTTTAACTAAGATTTTTCTAGACCAAAATATGGCCTGCAAAAGTATGGCATGCCAAACTAGTCAATAGGTGAAGGGCTCGAACAAGAGAGGAAATGTGATTTTTGAAGTGCCCACACATTTTTTTCATCATGCAAAGATCAATTTGTCTTTTCATATCTTGATAGAGTTTCATATAAAGATGCTTTAACATATTTTTCACATTCCCAACATTATTTATAATAGTACACACTATATTTCATTTCTTTATCATTTTCCCATGAAAATCCTCTTAAACTCTCTATTTTCTTGCTTCCAAAAATATATACACTAACAATCGTTAAGATGGGCTGAATAAAAATGATGAAAGGGAATACTTTGAGGAGTCCGAATTCCCCTTAACTTTACATCCTTTGGGATTTCTTGACTCCATATTAATTGAATGTCATAGCTAGTAACCCTCGAGCATGGAGGTCGACGATGATACCAATGTCAAGTGGACCATTTCTTTTGCCATGGCTGCATGTCGAACGAGCTCACATGGCACACCCACAAACACTCATAGGATTACATGTTCATACCTCCAAAACACATCCCATTCGTTTCTCTCCTCCGCAAACCCATACTCACAAGAGATCTTCTCTTCTACCTATGAAAGGCAATAGTCCCCATACTATGCCAAGTTGCATTATCTAACCACTTGTCCAATACATAAGGAGTGAACTCAGAAGTCATGCTAGGTGACACAAACCATATAGTACTAAAGAGCAGATACCTAGGATGCAAACTAAGCAGACGACTCGCAATGCCAAAGGAGATGAGGAAGGAAGACATCATATGTGCGAGATAGAGCAAAATTTGTGATGTTTAACCTCTTTGCCTATTAGGAGTAAGGGAGTGTTGTTGAAAACGTCATTGCAGCACTTGATTCTTAGGCAAATGGCCGACAAAGAGTTGCTGTGGAGATGATGGATTTGATCCATGCAGCTCTACCTATTAGAGCCTATATCTATTCATTCGTCTTGATAAGATTTTTCCCTGCTCACTTACGAATCTACAAAGTAGGCTTATATTCTTATAATCAATAGTCTCATCCGAACGGATAGACGGAGAAAGATTTGATCGTCAGAAGCCATACATTCAGAGCTGATCTTTAAAATGTCCTAGTGCACATAGCACAATGGTTAAGTGGTGCATCTTCAGGGTGGGGGGCATGGGTTCAACTACTCTTTTAGACACTCCTGCCCATGGAAGGATGTATTGTATGCTCATTCGACTTTGGCCACCTTTCTATCGATGCTCGCTTTTAGGCACCCTTATTTCAGGTCTTTGTGCAAGTCGAAAACATATCTGCTCATTGGCCTTAAGGGTCCTCCCTTCCAAAGCTCTACCCTAGTGGACCTTCTAGCTCTGTAATCCTAGTCATGCTAAACATCTTAATCTTGCTCTCTGGGATATAGTGGGGTCTCATGGGCGCTAAGCCTACCTTTACTTGTACCTTCAATTAATTCAAGCATATCTGTGAGGCTAGTCCTCAACATGAATTCTCATAGAAGGGAAAAAAAAACAAAAGCCTATCTTGAAAATATTGCACTCTAGTTATCGGAGTGTGATAAAGGTGGATTTTAAGAATTTGAGAGTAAGCATCCTAATAATCAGAGCATATTTTCTATTGCTTCTATTATAGACTAATTTTTTTTTTAGAATTAATGAGAGGGCAACAGAAGAAAACATGAGCATTTAATCATCCATTTTTAAAGAGTCGAAAGCGATTATAAGGTAAAAAGGAATGCACTTTGATGTCACTATAGGTTAGTAATGGGATTGGGCACTTACCAAACTTGACAATAAACTTTGTTACTTGAAAGAAATGCAAATCAACGTGGCAGAGCACGCTATGTTTCTTTCTTTAAATAAAGGAATTTCGGCCTTAGCCTACTCTCCTGGATTTGTATTAATTAAAGGGAAAGAAAACTACGAGTGAAGGGAACTAGTGCCCACGGGACCCATTGAATTCCATAGAGCAGGGGTAGATTTTTCAGAGTTTAGATGGAATTACAAAGAAGATTAATAGTTAACGATTCTTTTGCCGAGGAGGAACAACAATTTCTCAATCAACCACTCCTTGGGGGAGTCACCAAAGTGATAAGCACACCTTTCCCACCATATCTTCCAAAGGACCTCCCCTCTGATGGCATTCTAGAGAGTAGCCAGGCAGCAGATCTTCTCCTAGTAGTACCCGTTTCCAGCTAATATGTTTATGAAGTATAATTTTCTTTTCGATAATCTACTAGTGCCTATTGGAGTTCAGGCAATTCTAGAAGATGTGAGCAACATCTTCAATGGACCAGTGGCAGCACTTGCACCAAGGAGGCACCCCACTAGTTTTGCTAGCCTTTAGGTTAGACTAGATTCCCTAGTGAAGAATTTGCCATAAGAGGATAGACTTTTTGATTTCTATGAGAGGGTGCTAGATAGCCATGAACTTCATATCCCACCATGGCCACATCCACAACAAACACCACTCCTTGTTGAGGTTGACCTGATAATCAATGTTTTCTTTGATGTGTTGGATTTTTGTTAGGCCATATCCATTGTGCCATCTGAGACAAAGCGTGCATGGTGGGTGCAACAGCGTAGCCACATGAAATACTCATGAATGAATGACTCTCCTCCCAGCCTTATGCCTGTATATATAGCTACTTGAACTAATGAGGACCACAAATGTAACTAGAGTCCACAAGTGCATGTGCAATCTCCTCCACTCCTTTCATATCCACCACTAGAGTCTATTAATGAATGGAGTGATCTCAACCACTACTTTAGTACCTTCCACTAGAGTCCACTAATGGTTGTTGTAATCACCTCTTGAGTTAAGTGCACTGGACTCAAGTTAACACACGTTAACTTGAGTTAGAAGGCTCTAGAGCTCCATGGGCAAAACTCTCTCCCCATGCTCCCCATGGGGAATGAGCTCAAGACCTCCTCCTTCACAACCATGAGACTTAACCACTAGGCTAAGTGGATTACTTGAATATGAGAGCACATGAACTTATGCTTGAGTCTTCTCTTGAGATCTTTAGTCCTTCAGACGAGTGACCAAACGGTATCCGATTTCAGATCTGTCTGAAGCCATCGGATCCCTAAACCATAGACTTACTTTATTACATCCTTCCCCCCTTGGAAAAGATTTTTTACCTAAAAAATAAATCTATATATATATAACTATAGGCAACCCCCGAGCCTCATTTTCTAAAACTTGAAGAACATGCATTCATTCAATCACGTTATTTACTTAGAAACTTGAAAGTAAAAAACCTTCTTTATTTGGGACCAACTTAAAACTTGAAAGCTAGAAAACGTCGTTGAATTATGGAAACTTTTTCCCATGTTGAATTTTCTTCAGTTCCATCCTTCTGTTTTTCTAAGCACTCTTCATACAAGTGACTTCTTGTACATTTATCTCGGGTGCGAAGTATCCTTTCAGGTTCATGAGGAACTGTTTCATTTACTGGAATTGGAAGTATAACCTTTTGTCCAACTAGATTATCTAAATCTGTGAGACCCTTCCTAAGTTGACTAACATGGAACACTGGATGAATCCAACCATCATCTGGAAGTTGTAATTCATAAGCCCACAAACCAACTTTCTTGGTGATTGGAAAGGGACCGCAATATCTAGGTGACAATTTGGTGCATTGACCAATTTTGAACTTTTTCGATCTTTCAGGAATACGAAGATAAACTTGATCACCTACCTGAAAAGTACCATCTCTTTGCGTCAGATTGGCATAAGCCTTTGCACGATCTTGAGCTTTCTTTAAGTTTTCTTTAGCTATCTTAAGTTTAAAATTCATGTCCTGAAGGAATTCTTGAGCTGCTTGAACTCGTTCATTTTGAAGTCCCACTACATAAGGAGACCTAGGCTCAAAACCATACAACATGAATGGACTAAATTCAGTTGATGAATTCTTGGCACTATTATAGGCAAATTCAGCTAAAGGAAGATAATCTTCCCAATCAGTCTGTTTGGAAGTAACATAAGCTCTAAGTATGACTTCCAAAATCTGATTGACTTTCTCTATCTGTCTATCCGTCTGGGGATGTTCAGCTGTACTTAAACTTAGTTTAATCTCAAGTCTACTAAAGACTGCTTGCCAAAAATGACTTGTAAATCGAGCATCTCTATCAGAAACTATGTCTACTGGAAGACCATAGAGTCTATAAAGTTGATTTACAAATATTTTTGCAAGTTCGGGAGTCTTATAAGTAGTCTTGACTAGAATAAACTGAGCAAGTTTAGTCAATTGATCAACTACAACCTAGACTGAATCAAAGCCTTTCTGGATGCGGGGTAATCCAGAAATGAAATCCATGGAAATACTTTCACACTTTCCTCTGGGAATTTCCAAAGGATGCAGCAATCCTCCAACTTTAAGTCGTTCAAATTTATTAACTTGACATTTATGGCACTTGGATACATAGTTTTGCACATCTCGATGTAAACTAGGCCAATAAAAATGTCATTTCACTAACTCATAGGTTCGGTTAATACCAAGATGTCGTGCACTTGGAGCATCGTGGCATTCGAAAAGTACTTGATTTCGTATGTCCTATATACTTGGGACACAAACCTTACCTTTATAGAGCAAATATTCATCTTGAAGAGAATAGTGTCTAAACTTTCTCTCAGAAGTACTTGCTTCATTTTGTTCAGCTTCTTGAACTGCTTTCCAAGCTTGACTGTAACTTGGATCTTCTTTGCAGCTCCTTTCAAAGTTGAAAAAAATTCACTTTTAATTTGTACAAAACTTAGGTTGTTCAACATAGGCATCTGACTTAAGGTTTCTACAACTGCATTGAACTTTCCTTTTCTGTACTTCAGTTCATAATCAAACTCTTGCAACTCTTCGGCCCATCTCGCTTTTCGACCTCTCAGATCTGGCTGGTTTGCAAACCACTTTATCCTCTCTTGGTCAAAGACTATGGTTAACTTTGATCCATACAAGTAATGGTGCCATTTCTTTAGAGCATTAATAATAGCAAACATTTCTCGCTCATAGGTAGAGTAGTTTTTCAGAGCAGGACTTAGCTTTCTACTCTTGAGAGCTATTAGTCGACCATCTTGGCTTAGTACTGTTCCTACCAAAAATGAACTTGCATCTGTTTCTAATTGGAAAGGCTTGTTCAGATCTACGATTTGTAAAACGGGGGCCGAAGCTAAAGCCAGTTTAAGATCTTGAAAACTCTTAGCTTGATCTTCTTTCCAAGTTATCTTCTGATGCTTCCCTTTGAGTTGACCCCCGTCAAAGGTACTGCAATCTTGGCATATCCAGCCACAAACTTCCGATAATATTATGCTAATAAAAAAAAACTTTGTAGTTGTTGAATCGTCTTGGGCTCAAGCCATTCAAGAATTGCTTGAACATTTTAAGGGTCAACTTTGGTTCCTTCTACGGAAATAATATGGTCTAAATACTTCACTTCTCGGGTAAAGAATTCACATTTTGACTCTTTACCATAAAGTTTATTATCGCGACGAAGTTGAAAAACTTTTTCCAAGTGCTCTAATTGACTTTCATGATCTTTACTCTAGATAAAAAAATCATCGAGAAAATCTACAACAAATTTTCCCAAATATGGCTTAAGCACTTGATTCATTAAAGTTGTGCGTGCATTTGTGAACCCGAACAACATCACTAAAAACTCATAGTGACCAAACTTTGTTTGAAAAGCTGTCTTAGGAATATCATCATGTTTGATTCTGATCTCGTGATAACCTTGGCGTAAATAATTCTTAGAAAATACTGTAGCCCCCTTTGAACTATCGAAAAGATCTTTGACTAGTGGCATGGGATACTTGTTCTTTATCGTAAGATTGTTTAACGCTATATAATCTACACAAGCCTGATAGTTCCATCTTTCTTTTTGACTAGAAGGATGGGTGCTGCCCATGGAGGCTGGCTTGGGTGGATAAATCCTTTATCCAAATAATCTTGAATCTGATTTCTACTTCTTGATGCTGGACATAGGGGACGTTATATGGGTTTTGAGATTTTGGCTTGCGTCCCAAAAATAGATCTATACTGTGATTGATGTTTCCACGAGAGGGTGGCAAGCCATAGGCGAGTTCCTTAGGGAACACATCTTTAAATTCCTTCATTAAATTGTTAAATTTAACTTGAACTTCATGAGGAATAAAAGAGGAGACATAAGAAACTTGATTTATATTATCAGAATCTATTACATCGTTGCCAAGGACAAGAAAAGCTTGAGTCCTGGCTTCTTTATTTACAAGTTTCCTAAGTTCATTATATGAAATCAAAGGGTTACTTGGAACATCATGCTCACCCTTGATTTTATACACTACACCGTCACATTGGAATTCCAAAGTATTAGTAAAATAACACTTGGTCAATGAAGGTCCGAGACTCCATAGACACTCTCTCCCTAATACTAGATCTACCCGATCCACGTTCATTATTTGGAAGTCCAAAGTGTCTTTAAATCCTTGGATTTCTAGTTCCAAATTAGATATCGTTTTGTCCGAAGCACGGGTGTCTTGACCTTGCATCATGGAAACAATTTATTTATGAGGAGATGGTTTCTGAGGAAGAGCTAGCTTTTTCACTAATGCATAATTGATAAAATTATGGGTAGTAGAGTCATCCACCATTATCCGGATGGTGTGTCCTTTTACTGATCCATGCAGCTTGACCAAATCATGTGGACCAAACTCTTGAGGTTGCTACATGTTTTTAGAAATCTGACATGAATGGGTACTATCGCAGTGCATTATCTAAACCTTCTTTGCACCAAGTCCAAAGTTTGAATCAGATGTATTTGATGCTTACCCTTTCCCTTACTTTCTCTTCCAGCTGGACAGGCACGACTACAATGTCCTGGCTGGAGACACTTAAAGCGCAAATTTTGCTTTTGTGCCTTATCATGATCTTCTTGAGAAAGTACGTGTCTAAAAACACGAGGTTTTTTTGTCACCCTTTTATTTGATCTAGCCCCTTTGCCCTTGCGCTTAAAGCTATTCTTTTGGGAAAAACTATTTTCCTGCAGGACATCCAGATGTGAGTTATCCTCATAAATCTAGGCAACCTTAATCGCCTCGTCCAAGGATTTAGGTGCATGTCTTTTGACTTCATTTTGAATTGACTAATTAAGTCCTCTGACAAATCGGCAAAGACGATGAAAATCATCTAAGTTTTTTAATTTCAAAATAACATCTCTGTATTATGAAATATACACTGATAACGGTCTACCTTTCTGTTGAATTTTATCCCATGCCTCCCAATTGCGTTCCTCCTCATTCTTGGGGAGAAACTCTTTCTTGAAGAGGCGGGAAAATTCAACCCAGATAGTAGGTTTCTTGTGAGTCTCAGAGAGACTCATCCACCAAGTATAAGCTTTTGGTCCTAGTGATAAGCTTGCTTGTACTACTCTCACATGATCGGGGATATGCTTGAGTTTAGGGATATCATTCCATTTCTCCAAGAAGGTCAAAACCGCATCTTTATTCATATCCTTATCCTCTCGAGAGAAATAAGGAGGACGGATCTCCTTTCCCAAGGAATGATCCACTCGGCGGTTATGACTTTCTGACATCCCTATCGAAGTACCAAACAATGGATTAGAAGATACCAAACTAAGACGACTCATACTTCCCGCTAGAGGAAACATGTCTGTATGGGGAGAGGATAATCCCTTATACTTTTCCATCCTAACAGATATTGGTGAAGTTGCGATCATATCTGTGTGACTACCAAAAATAGCCTTACTGATATCCCTAGGCATCTAAAGTAAGTTTAGAATGGCCTTAAGGTGATCTTGGATTCCATCAACAGATTGACAGAGTATGCCAACCTCATCCGGAATACTAGACAACCGTCCAAGTCTCTGCTCAACTAGAACCATCCTACTTTCCATATCTTTCCCCTCATTTAAAGTAGTGTTTGTTTTCCCTTTTTTTGCAGAATCTCAATGTCTAATGCTACAATCGTCACTTCCATTTTAGATGCATCACACGCATGACTTATATTTGAAGCCATAGGTGCAGATGGATGTAATGCACATGCAACTATTTGGTGGTCTAGACATGAATAAGGATGTTACTAATATAGGAATGGAAACAAACACTACGTACTAGTAGTAGTCGTAAGCGAGATGTGGCTAGAAGTCCCCTCCGTCGAACACAAAGCGTTATTAAACTAACTTAGTATTCCTAATGTAGGTGGTGTGTGCATCAAAATCAAAAGAGCTATGCAAGAATATCACAAGAAATAGTGCTGATGATTTGGTCCATCGAGGCCGACTTGATTCTAGCCAAAAGTGCTAGAATTATGATGAAGTTAGGCCTCCGGACCTTCACTGCACAGCTCCGCTTCCTTCAAACTTTGCCCACAAACTTAGCTTTCTTTGGCTTTGACCACCACAGATATACTCTTGTGCTTGGCTTGATCTCATGGATAGAGAAGAGGTCTTTTCTATTGACGATGAAGGTTCAAGCCTTGAATCTACCAACATCTGTGTACGTCCGCCTTCTTCAGTGCCAAGTCGTTTGCCTTCGTGGATAGATGAAAAGTCTCCAACGTCGAAGGTTGAAGGATCAAATCCTGGGTGTTGTTCGGTAATTCCCCCCTTTTTTGCTCCTAAAATGATCCGTGAACACCCGTGAGTTTGTGGATAGGCTACTAATTTCTTTTTGGATAGGCGTTGGGTTTGATTCCTTTTCTCCTCATAGTAGAGGTCAATTCTTTCTGGTAAGCTTCTCATTATGCCATACCCGCCAAGAGTGCATCGATTCAGGAGGATCCTTCGAAACAGCCGCAAGCAGAGATTGAGGAGCTAGAAGCTATGGAGAGAGCAAATTGATGAGCAAGAAGCTATGGAGCAAGCTATGGAGAATGCTCTGATACCAATGCAATAGCATAGCCATAGGAAATACTCCTGAATTAATGACTCTCCTCCCAACCTTATGCTTGTATATATAGTTGCTTGAGCTAATGAGGACCAAAGGTGCAAATGTAACTAGAGTCCAAAGGTGCATGTGCAATCTCCTCCACTCCTTTCATATCCACCACTAGAGTCTATTAGTGGCTGGAGTGATCTCAACCACTACTTTGGTACCTTCCACTAGAGTCCACTAGTGGTTGTTGTACTCACCTCTTGAGTTAAGTCCATTGGACTCAAGTTAACTCACGTTAACTTGAGTTACAAGGTTTTAGAGCTCCTTGGGCAAAACTCTCTCCCCATGCTCCCCATGGGGATTGAACCCAAGACCTCCTCCTTCACAAGCATGAGACTTAACCACTATGCTAAGTGGATTACTTGAATATGACATGAACTTATGCTTGAGTCTACTCTTGAGATCTTTGGTCCTTCAGAGGAGTGACCAAACGGTATCCGATTTCAGATTTGTCTGAAGCCATCGGATCCCTAGACCATAGACTTACTTCATTACAGTGGGTCATGCCCCATGAGAAGGCACAATTCAGATAGTCCTAGGAAAGACATCTGCTTTGTAAAGTATTCCATTCTTCATAGGTAATGCTGATGCTTAGGTCAATATCCTCGAGGTTGATCCACTGGTTGATGTCTTTTTTCCAGAGATGTTTCCATTTTTTGAAGCCCTTGTTCCAAAGCCGCTTGGTGTTTGGAATGTTCCAAGATTCCACAATCGAGATGCCATGGATGGGAAACCAGATAGAGTCATTCGGTCTGATACTAGCAGCCCACTTCCAATCTTCATTGATTCTTGTGAAGCTTTTGACTTTATTCGAACTCTTCCATAGGGAGCACACAAGATTCAAGCCTTTTGGGAAAACTCGAATCTGGGAAAACAAAAGGGTCAGAATTTCAAGATTCTTCCAATTCAAGAATCCCACGAAGGTCAACGCATTCTTGTTTCTGAAGATTAGCTTGGCCCATGAGGCCTCCTTGTTGCACCATGCCTTAATCATCCATTTTGCCGAGAATTTATTAGCCATGCACCCAATGTCGAGAATGCCAAGGCCCCCACAATCCCTTTGGCTAGTGCAGATGGACCACTTGATTTTAGGCACTCCCCTCCTATTGTGGTCCCCCATCCAAAGGAAGTTTCTGCAAATACTTTCGAGTTCGGACAGCTCTTGGTCTTTCGGTCTCCAACAAGAGAGGAAGTAGATGGTCGATGAAATGAGGAACGTGTTGATAATCAATGCGCGGCCAACACGGTTGATTTGTTTTCCTCATAGCTTTTATTATCTTTTTTTGTTAGGGACCAAAAGACAAAGTATCAATCTCCATGCAAAGATCCATCAATAGGCGTCTCAGCCATATACACTCCACTATAGCTCTGAAAACATCCTTGTACTCAGCTTTAAAACTCGATGTCGCCATTGTAGGTTGCTTCTTACTCAACCAAGATATGCATGAGTCTCCAAGGAAAAAGCAATTACCACTAGTGGACACACGAGTATCATAACAAGGATCCCAGTCACTATGTATAAAAGCATGCAAGCATGGCTGAATATCTCTGCCATAAAAGAGACCTAAGCTCAAAGTGCCTCGGAGATGCCTAAACACACGCTTGATGCATAACAATTCCCCCCTCAACGGATACAAACTAGATGCCAAGATAGTAGTTAAAAAGACCAAGATAAGTGACATCAAAAGTATGCTGCAAATCAGCCATAAGAATTTCAAGTTTTGCATCACATGACCCATTCAAGATTATGTCATAAACATAAAGAACAAGCATTGTAAGATCAGCCCCATGTTTGCGTACATAGAGTGTGCTTTCAATTCGACTACATGTGAAGCAAAGATCAACCAAATGCTTATGGAGTTTTGTCATACCATGCATGTGGAGCTTGCTTAAGACCATACAGAGCTTTATGCAAGCAACAAACCATATGCTCTTGCCCTTTCATGGCAAATCCAAGAGGTTGCTTCACATAAACCTCTTCTTGCAAATCACCATTCAAGAAGGCTGTTTTTATGTCCAGTTGATGCACTTTCCAACCTCGATGGGCAACCAATGCAACCACGGTACGAATGGTAGTCATGCGTGAAGTAGATGCAAAAGTCTCCTCATAGTCAATGCCATATTGTTGCGCATATCCTTTGGAAACTAGTCTAACTTTGTAGCGATCAATGCTACCATTAGAGTTTCTCTTAATCTTGTAAACCCACTTTGTACCAATGGCATTCCTTCTTTTTGGCAATTCATAGAACTCCCAAGTACAATTTCTATGTATAGAATCCATTTCTGATTGCATAGCACTCATCCATTGTGGATCATCACATGCATCTTCAAAACTAAGTGGCTCTTCATTACATGTTGTAGCAATAAGTCTATAATCCACAAAATTACTTGATGCATGGTGATCTTGTTCTACCAAGTAAAGGTGCACTCAATTTGCTATTTTGCAAAGTTTGTTTCAATGGCATAGTTTGTGCACTCTTGATAGACATGCCTTCATTATGTAATACATCATCAACATTTATATCATGCATGGGGAATTTCATGCTCATATTCGGCCGTATTTTGAAGCAAGTTCAGCCATATGTGGCTGGAAATTTCCAGCAATTTTTATAATCTTTTGCTAAATTTTTTCAACCATGTTTGGCTTGAAATTGTTTGCATTTTCAGCCCTATTTGGCTGGTTTTTTCAGCCCTTTGAGCCTCAGTTGGCTATCTACAAGGCCATAGTCAAGTGCAACATTTTGGAACAAAGGCCTGAGTGTATCAAACACATCTTGTGAGCTAAGTATTGGCTGTTTTTTGCATTCAAGTAGAGGGAAAACTGAATTTTCAGCAAATACCACACCTCGACTCACAATAATTGTGTTCTTCAATGAATGGTACAAGCAATATCCCTTACTTTTAGCACTATAACCAAAAAATATACATTTCTTTGCCTTGTCATAAAGTTGTGATGTTGTTGTGATGGCACAAGAGCATATGCCAAACAACCAAACACACGCATATGACTAACGATAGGCTTATGACCATTCCAAGCCTCATAAGGAATGATGACTCTCAATGCTTTTGTAGGGTAGCGATTCAACACATAATTTACACACATGACGGCTTCCATCCAAAACTTATCAAGAAGATGCTTTCCTTTAACCATACATCGTGCCAGTTCAAGAAGAGTTCTATTTTTACGCTCGGCAACACCATTTTGTTAAGGTGTATATGGCACCATACATTGGTGTGAAATACCTCTTTCACGAAGAAAAGCATTAAACTCATGTGACATGTATTCACCACCACGATCTGCGCATAGAGTCAAAAGCTTTTGTGAAGAAACATTTTCAGCCGTAGCTAAAAATTATTTGAAGCAAGAAAAAACCTCATTCTTTGCTTTCATAGGATACACCCATGTATGACGAGTAGCATCATCAATGAAGGTAACAAAATATACATGCTTCCCAAAAGATGGATTCTTGACGGGACCACATACATCACTATGAACAAGTTGCAATTTTCTTGTAGTGTGTGTATGACTATATTTTGGAAAAGAAGCGCAATGCATTTTTCCAAGAATGCAACCTTCACATGCATGCTTTTCCAATAACCATGTCCTTCTTTTGAAAGTAAAGCAAACTATTGAAGTTCAAGTGAGCAAAACAAGCATGCAAAAGCTCCATTTCAACCATGGAAGAGGTATGAGCAACTAAGGCATTCGAGGCAGCCCTCTTGTATGTATCCATGCGATACAAGCCATTATATAATGTATCGGACATCACGATATCATCACCATTACTGAAATCATGAACCATACATTTATCATCAGCAAAGTGTACATGAAGTCCAACTTTGGCAATCAATGGAATTGAAACTAAGTTCTTCTTTATATCGGGCACATACAATGCATTTTTCAATAGAATCACACCTCCATTTGCAGTCGTAAGCTCAATTTCTCCTACTCCAATGATAGGATAAGAGGCATTGTTTGCACACACCACATGTCCTCCTTTGGGTGCATCTTTCAAAGAGGCAAAAAATCTTCTGCATGATGTTATGTGCTTTGAAGCACCATAATCAAAGAACCAATCCGAATCAGCCTCACTCACAAGCATACATTTAGAATGCAAAGAAGCATCATAATGACATATAACAACACATGCCCAAAAATCTTGAGACATGTTAGCTTCATCATTCTTTACATTTGCTGAATTTTCATCAATAGGCATGCCAGATTCCTTCTTCTTTTCATTGCGTTTAGCAAGCTTCTACACTCATCAATAGTATGACTAGCCTTCCGGCAATATTTGCATCTCTTCTTATTTTGCAAATCACTATCATTAGAGAAATGAGTGGAAGAGGAAGCTTCAGGCTTTGGTTTTGATGAACCCAAAGCTGACCCATACTTGCTTTTTCCCTGTTGTGAGATAGCAAGTGCTTGGGTTCCCTCAATCAAAACACTGCTATTCACTCTAGATTACTGTTCTTGCAAAAGAAGATAAAAACCTCATCAAATGCATACATATTAGGATTTCCTTTTGCAACCAAACGAAGTGTAGTAGCAAAGCTTTGAAAAGATTCTGGTAATCCTTTGAACAATGTAGAAATGAGTGATGCATCCGGAATGATCTCATCTATGTTTGCGAATTGCTCTTTCAAGTCCTTGATGCGTGTCACATTCACATCCACTGACTCATTTTCAACCATACATAAATCCTCAAGTTGCTTCCTCAAGTATGCAACATGTGCTTCATTACGCACGACATACAAAGAAGGAAGAGTGTCTCATGCCTATCGTGATGTAGAGCATGACCAAATGTGTGGAACTATATGATGCTTCACAGAAAGCGCAATCAAAGCATGAGCTTGAGCATCTTTTCCATCGCATCTACGCTGCTCCTATGTAGGTGGAGAAGGAGAAACCATTGTAATTGAAGAAGAAGCTCCATCTATGACAATAGACTGTGAAGTAGAAGTACCTGTGGGTCTTCAATCTAGATCTGCCACTATGTTCCAAAGTTGTTTAGCAACAAGGACATGCTTGATCATGTACGACCACATCAAATAGTTGGTCCCATGAAGCTTATCTTCAGCTTGAAGTATGCCAAACAAGTCATTGTTGCAAGCCATTTCACAAAAGAACAAGAATGTGATAAAATGTTTACTTCGATGAAAGCTGAAATGAATACTAAAAGTTCAGCTCACAAACCGTCACTCTGATGGCGATTCTGACTGTATGAATGGCATCAAAATGGGGGTAAAACCCTAGCGCACCTAATGGAAATGTTTCTTGGCTACTGAAATTCACAGTTCTATGCTCCGAAGTCGATTTGCACTCTTAAAAGTGCACGTGCACCACGACACGAAAAATCAAAACTTGAGAAGGAGCTGAACCTGCTCTGATACCATTGTTGGGTGTGTGTAGAAGTGCGAGAGACGCACAAGAAGCACACACAAGGAGCACAAACACAACAAAACACACGGAGAAGATGATGGTTGGAATAGCTCTCTCTACTCATGATGAACTGAAATGAAGTAAGAGTTGAATGATATCGCTAAGTACAAAGTACCACTACATATGAGAGTATCAAGTATGTGGTAACATGGGGAAAAAACCTCTAGCCAACACTAGAGTAAAAAGTGCCCATGTATAGGGAAAAGGTTCACATCAGAGCTACTTGAGGAACACATAACAAAGGCCACTCGTAATACCACACTTGACTATTAAAAATTATAATCATGACGAGATACGAAGAGGAAATTCAAAGAAAGAATTTACAAATATACTTCCAAGATCGGTGGCTACAAGGACAGACAAACCTACTAAAGAGATGTGCAGCCTTCTCAAGAAGAAGCAATCCAAGGAGGCGCCTTGGGGCCTCCGAGAGTGTTGAACCCCCCTTGGTCTCCCTCAATAGATTCGCAATTCTCTCAACTCAGGAGGAGCTCAAGAAAGTTTGCCTCGTCAGCCAAATGTTTGGCCTTGGGCCCCCGCTCAAAACCGTGCAACAGTGGCTTCGCAACGAGTGGCTCCCCTGTGAACTAATTGTTTGTAAGTGTCAATTCTTACTGGCGAGCCACATGCTGCTAGTCTTTGAAAATGAAGATATGGTGTTTTGAGCCCTAAGCGTCAAAATCTGGCAACTCGGCCGGGCAACCCTGTGCCTATTCAGATGGTCCCTTGATTTTACGCCCGACAAATCGAAATCGCTTTGGTACCCTCTCTGGGTTGAACTCCCTAACCTACCATACTTCTTGTACAACTTCGTGTGGGGATATTGTTTCTCCTATCGGCAAGCCGTTGGCCTCACGCGAGGACATTGGTGGTCTCATTTATGAAGGTGCAAGACACTCGTTCAACGCTCGATGGCACACTCAAATCTGTGTCAAGGCTGACCTCAGCTTGTCGCTTCCATCAAAGATCAAAGTGGACTTAGGCGAAGGGGATGTATGGGAGCAAGACATCAATTACAAAAACCTTCCCAATGTGTGCTTTCGTTGTGGCCAACTAATCATAGGATTAAAGAATGCCCTTTGAGACAAAAAAGCAAGTGAAATCAAGAAGCCCCCATAAACGATCAAGACAACAAAGGGGCATTGACTCACTCGAAGAAGGAAGAGAAAGTCGAGGGTCCCCTTAATTCAGAAGCTGATGCAGACGCATTCATCGAAGTTAGAAGAAGAAGGAAAAGAAGCCCTAGGGCGACTTTTGAGCGAAACAACATGTTAGCTACCCCCTGCAACAACTTGTATTGCAATCTGGAAAAAGATATCAATGAGTTTGACTACCCAGGTGGGAACCAACTTGAGGTGGACACCAACAACAAAGCCCTAGAGATCCCTGACAATAAAGAAACCGCGTAGGAGGGTTACACTACAGGCAAAGAAGACGTCTTCACTACTAGTAATGAAGATAACATGGATAGTGAAAGTTCCATCATTGGATCAACTATTCCGAAAACGGTATCGAAAATGGTGCCCAGCTCTTCCCAGCAGGAGGCATCCCACAAAGGAAAACAACCTATGGAGTTACCCTAGAAAAGTCCCCACAAGAACCTATTGCTAATTCGGGATCCAATCCCAGTGAAAAAGAAAGATGAATCCAAGAAGAGAAAGGACAAAGCTCCGTCCCGCAAAGAGGGCTCACTACGACAATGATCATCATCTCGTTAAACGCTAGAGGGCTAACCGACCCCTCAAGATCGACCATCATTGGTCAATGGCTTCGCGACATTAGCCTAAGCCCAGAATTTATATGTATTCAAGAGATTAAATTTGACGGAGAAGACCTCCAAAAATGGCTTAGACATGTCTCCTAGACCCATGTTTGGATTTCAACGGTGCACCAGCGGGGGTCCGGTGGAACGGTTATCGGTATTAATGAATTCTAGTTCGAAAATCTTGAGAACTCCATTGAAGATGAATGCCATTAATGGATTGCTGTTTCTTTTGGTGCTCCTTTTTGTTTTACTTTAGTTTCTTTGTATGCCCCTAATGGGGAGTTAGAGAGACTCAACACATGGGCCTCCTTGGACTCGCTCCCCCACAACGTGCTTATTTGTGGTGACTTCAACATGGTGGAGGACCCTATCGATAGATGGATGGGCAAGGGCAGGGTCATCGATAGTTGGGAGAAAAAAACATGGGACAAAACCAAACTACACTTGGATTTAGTCGAATTCAAAGACTCGAATGGCTTTTCGTGGTCAAATCTCCAAGCGGGCGAGGACCTGAGGAAAGCTAGACTTCATAAATGCTACATCTCTTAGAGTTTTACTTATCAGTGGGGCCACCCTTCCCTCTCGCAACGCACCGACCTCACCATCTGTGATCACTACCCGATCGTTATCACTTTCCAACCTTCCACCAAGATCCGTAAGGCTCCTTGGTTCCATGCTAGTGAGCCCTCCTTCTCTCTCCCCTCCGTCCATCAATAAATTGCTGATGTGTGGAAGGAGGCGTTCGCCTCCGGCTTGTCCTTAGCCAAGTGTTGGAGAAGTGCGGTCGATAAGTCACGATAGATCATGATTAGATCTAGGAAGACGCTCGAGACTGTGCGGCGGGCTCGTAGAGAAGCTCTATACCACAGACTCTGGAGGCTCGAGGAGGAAGTGAACAAATGAAAATCTCAAGCCCAGAAAGGTCTTCAAAAAATCAGAGCGCTGCTGAGATATGAGGAAGAAATACAAAGGAAAAATTTGCAAATTTTCTTCAAGGAGTGGTGGGCTGGCAAAGCCGACAAACCCACCAAAGAGATGTGTCATATCCTTAAAAGGAAACACAACATAGAATCGATCCCCGTATTGCTAGATTTAAATGGCAATGTATGCAATACGGAAGAAGATAATTTTGGGATCATTGAAGGGCACTTCATGAGACTCCTAGGGACCTCGAGCCCCCTCTCCCACCATAGAAGGGACTGTATGGCAGCCATATCTAGGGTTTCCCCTCACAGGATACCACTCAACCTTTGCTCCCTGCTACATGCCCCTATCTTTGAAGCAGAAATCATTGAGGTCATTGATGCCCTCCCTTGTGGTAAAAGCTTGGGACCCGACGGGCTCACTAATGAGTTCTTTAAATCCTTCAAGCTGGTGGTTGCCACCCATGTTCGTCTGGTTTGGCAAGAGGCACTCAAGTTTCGTGCGCTTCCTTCTTGTCTCAACAATGGCATTATCAAGTTAATACACAAAAAAGGGGAAAGAACATAATAGAGAACTGGCGTCCTATTACAATGCTCCAAACAGGATACAAGATCATCGCCAAAGTCATTGCCAATAGAATCTCTTGCCACTTGAGAGCGTGGTTAAGGGAGGACCAAAAAGGGTTCATCAAAGGCAGATCAATTTTGGAAAACATTATAGATATTTGGGAAGGTCTTGAATTTGCAAATGAGTGTAAACAAGACGTGGTCTTCCTCAAGATCGACTTTGATAAAGCCTACGACAGGCTGGAATGGGACTATATTGTGCAGTCGCTCCAAGATCTTGGATGTAGTCAGAAATTCACCAAGATGATCGCGACCCTTCTTGGAAATGCATAGACCCAAATTAACATTAATGGTAAACTTTCAAAGGTGATCAAACTTAGAAGATCTATTAGACAAAGGTGCCCATTGGCTCCCCTTCTCTTTGCCATTGCCACGGAAGGGCTTAGCACGCTGGTGGAGCATCAGGTGGAAGTTGGTAATATCAAAGGCCTCATTTGCCTCATGACCATAGTCAGATCACCATGAGACTTTTTGCTGATGATATGAACGCGTTTGTTCACAATGATAGTACCAGCCTTGAGACATTCTGGAGGTGTCTGGCTACTTTTTGTGAAGCCTCTAGATCCACAATCAACCCCTCTAAGACCACCTTTAGAGCTATTGTTGGGTCACAACCCAACCTTCTCATTAATCATGGCTGTCAAATCATTCCGCAGGGCCAAATTTTTTGGCTTCTTGGGATCCCCTTGGGGTTTGGCGTCTCTATGGAACAACGGTGGAACTGGGTGCTGGCCAAACTCGAAAACAAGCTTAACTATTGGAGAGGTATGCAAATCAATCTTGCTGGTCGTGCTATTGTTATCAACACGTTCCTCCTATCATCTACCATTTATTTCCTTTCTTGTTGGAGACCGAAAGAGCAAGATCTGTCCAAACATGATAGTATTTGTAGAAACTTAATTTGGACGGGCGACCACAATAGGAGGGGGTGCCTAAAATCAAATGGTCCATCTACACTAGCCATAGAGATAGTGGGGGTCTTGGCATCATGGACATTGGGTGCATGACTAACAAGCTGGCGGCCAAATGGATGATTAAGGCTTGGTGCAACGGGGAGGCCTCGTGGGCCAAGTTGATCTTCAGAAACAAGAACGCGTTGGCTCTCATGGGTTTCCCAAATTGGAAGAATCTTGACATCTTGACCTTGCTGTTTTCCCCGATCCCCGTCTTCCCGAAAGGCTCTAATCTCGTGTGCTCCCTATGGAAGAGTTGGAATAAAGTCAAAAGCTACACAAGAATTAGTGAAGATTGGAAGTGGGCAGCCGGTATCAGACAAAACAACTCTATCTGGTTTCTCGATCCATGGCATCCGCAGTGTGGAATCTTGGAACATTCAAAATGCCAAGAAGTTATGGAATAAAGGCTTCAAAGAATGGAAACATCTATGGAAACAAGACACCAACCGCTGGATCAACTTCGAGGATATTGACCCTTGCGTTAACATTTCGTACAAAGAATGGAACACTTTCCAAAGCAGATGTCTCGCCTGGGACCGAAACAAAGTTCGCCTTCTCATGGGACATGACACGTCGAGCTCGCTTGGTCTCAAATGGCACAATGGGAATAGCCTATCAAAAATCCCGAACATCAAAGAAACGATTGATTATCAGGTTAACCTCAACAAGAAGTGGTGCCTGTCATGGACATGGTTTTGGTGGGACATGAAGTTGATGGCTATCTGGCACCCCCTCATAGAAATCAAAAATTCTGTCCTCTTATGGTAAATTCTTCATCATGGAATCTGAACGAACCTTAAGGCTAGAAAATTTTGTGGGATTCCTCCCTGATGCAAACATTGCTACCGGTCTATCGAAGATGTTTCACACATCTTCTTTACCTGCCCCAACACCAACAGACTCTGGCAGACGGTTGGAAAGAAAATTAGACTTCAAAAGCGTCTCAGTTGGCAGTAAGCCCTGCTGGGAGAGGCGATCGGCTGCTCCGTGACTCTCTGGAATGCCATCAGAGGGGAGGTCCTATGGAAAATCTGGCAGGAAAGATGTGCTTTCAACTTTGGTTCCCCCAAAGAGTGGTCAATTGAGAAATCGTTGTTCCTCCTTGGCAAAAGGATTGTTAACTATAAGAAATCCCCCCCCCCCCACCTTCAGGCATCATCAAGTACTCTTTTTGATAATTAACAAACTAAAACCCAAGTGGGCCCCTCATGAGGGTGATGAGAGGGTGATTAACCTTCTTTGTAATGCCATCTAAGCTCTATAAAAGCTTCCCCTGCTTTGTGGGATTTGGGGGGTCCCGTGGGCACTAGTACCCTTCTCTTGTACTTTTCTTTATTTAATTCAAGTCCGAGAGAGTAGGCTAATGCCGAACTTCCTTTATAAAAAAAAATTAATTGGTTTGGCAAGCCCTAGGAAGGATTTTGGCTTTACTAAGTCAAATAAATTGGAAACCAATTTTACTTGGAGAAGCCATAGGTTGCTCAACTCCCTTATGGAATCCGATCTAGGGAGAAGCTCTCTAGAAGATTCTAGAGGAAAGAAATATGTTCAGCCAACTAAAGAGTGGCAAGTTCAAAAATCCCTCGACCTCTTAAGCAAATTATAATTGTAAGAAGTCACGTCCTTTCAGACACCATAAGCTGTTTGTTTTTTAGGACAACAAGATCCAAAGAAAATAGGTTTCTCACCATGGGGAGAAAAAGGTTATTAACCTTCGTTATATCTGTTTCTAATGATTTTGTAATTATTACTAGCTTTGCCCATATTTTGAACTATCAAAACTAGATTTCCTACTATCTTACCTACCCTCGAGCCTTCTTTGGGCCATCAAAGGTGTATTACCTTCAGGCCATCCTACCCTTGCTTTATGGGATGAGGGGGCTCCCATGGGCACTATGCCCCTTCACTTGTACATATGTTATTTCTGTTAATTCTTGCTAGTTAGACCACACTAGGCCGATTTCTAGTTTATTAATTTTTTCCATGGTCGGAGATTTTTTATCGTCCCCTGGCTTTTTCTATCTCTAGTTCTCTATGAATTTCTCTTTTTCTCTCCCTCTTTCTTTCATTAATCCCTACCTCTTTTCCTCCCTCTCCTTCTTTCTCTATCCCTTTCCCTATCTCTCTTTATCTATCTCTTTCTTTGTCCTTGCAGTCTTCTATTTTTTGGAGATTTGAGTTGTTTTTGGAAATATGAGCTGTGCGAGAATGCTAGATCCATTGCTTCTTGCATTTCTCAAGAAATAGCAAAGGGCAACGAATATTCCCTTCCTGTTTTTGGTATCAAACCGAGATTGATCTCTCTCATAAAGGAAGAAATGTTAAAGAAGAAGAAAGAGTAAAAAAATCACATGATTTAATGTCCCTTTGGCCCGCGACCCCTTCAAGTGGCATTTATGGTTCCGATTAGCCACCCACTAATGGCCAAAGAGGAAATAAGAGTTCTTATTCACGAGTGTTCCTCCCACTCTTTTAATGCTAGAGGGCATCCCTAGATTTGTGTAGAAATTGATTTGAACAAGGATCTTCGTTCATTAATTCACATGGACATTAGTGAAATGAACCTCTTGCAACACATCTGCGCTAGCCCTAGAGATAGCGGGGGGCTGGGTATCCTGGACATTGGGTGTATGGCCAACAAACTGGCAGCCAAATGGATGATTAAGGCTTGGTGCAATAGGGAGGCCTCGTGGGCCAAGCTGATCTTCAGAAACAAGCATGAGTTGGCCCTCATGGGGTGCCCGAACTGGAAGAATCTCGACATCATGACCCTGCTATTCTCCCCGATCCCCGTCTTCCCGAAAGGCTCCAATCTCGTGTGCTCCCTTTGGAAGGGCTGGAATAAAGTCAAAAGCTTCACAAGAATTAGTGAAGACTGGAAGTGGGCGGCCGGAATCAGACAAAACGACTCTATCTGGTTTCCGATACATGGCATCCGGAGTGTGGAGTCGTGGAACATTCAAAATGCCAAGAAGTTATGGAACAAAGGATTCAAAAAATGGAAACACCTCTGGAAACATGACACCAACAGCTGGATGAACTTCGAGGATATTGACCCTCGCATAAACATCTCCTACGAAGAATGGAACACTTTGCAAAGCAGATGCCTCGCTTGGGATCATCACAAGACTCGCCTCCTCATGGGACACGACACACCGAACGCGCGTGGTCTCAAATGGCACAATGGAAATAGCCTACTCAAAATCCCGAACATCAAAGAAACGACTGACCTCCAGATCAGCCTCAACAAGAAGTGGTGCCTGTCTTGGACGCGGCTTCGGTGGGACATGAAATTCATGGGTATCTGGCACCCACTTATAGAGATTAAGAAGTCTGTCCTCTTATGGCAAATTCTTCATCGAGGAATTTGGACCAACCATAAGGCAAGCAAACTTTGTGGGATCCCTCCTTGGTGCAAACGCTGCCACCGTGCAATCGAAGATGTCCCACACATCTTCCTTACTTGCCCCAACTCCTACAGAATCTGGCAGACGGTTGGAATGAAAATCAGACTTTACAAACAGCTTAGTTGGAAACAAGTCCTTTTGGGAGAAGCGATTGGCTGCTCTGTGGCACTCTGGAACGCAATCAGAGGGGAAGTCCTGTGGAAAATTTGGCGGGAGCGGTGTGCTCTCAACTTCGGCGATCCCCCCAGGGAGTGGTCGATTGAGAAATCACTATTCCTCCTTGGCAAAAGGATTGTCAACAGTAAGAAATCCCCCCCCTTCAGGCACCATCAAGTCCTCCTTTTGATCAACAACAAGCTCAAACCCAAGTGGGCCCCGCATGAGGGCGACGAGAGGGTGATCAACCTTCTTTGTAATGCAACCTAGGATTCAATCAAGCTTCCCCTGCTTTGTGGGATTTGGGGGGTCCCGTGGGCACTAGTCCCCTTCTTTTGTACCTTTGTTTCTTAATTTAATTCAAGTCCGGGAGAGTAGGCTATTGCCGAACTTCCTTTATACAAAAAAAAAAAAAAAAAAACCTCTTGCAACAAGAATTTGTGCTGAATATTCTACTAAACACATGCTTTCACGGGAGTACTTAAGGCCACACAATTAAGGATTGCGTTTTGAAGAAGGTGGCCCTTGACAAAAATTAATGGGGATCTAGAGAAGCGACTCGAAAAATTTTGATGCTTGCTGTTTGTACCACAATTGTAAAGGAAGGGGATCTGATTTTAAAGAGATCCTTGTCTCATAAAAAAAAATTCTAAAACATTATCTTAATATTGAGCGTACTTTTGATGGCTACATAGAGGTCAAAAGAAGAAGGCGAAAAAGCCCCAATAAACACCGAGGAGTTAGTTCCTCACAATTAAACAAGAATTCCAACTCCAATGATGACAGCTGGTTGGCAAAGGAAGTCAAATTTTGGACTAACGAGGAGGTATAAGCCAATTTGAAGTTACTTAAGATGACAAATGTATGCCATAGGCAAAGAGAAAAATGAAGAAACCTATGCCACAAGTATAGAAGATAGCCTAGATAGTGAGAGTTCAATCGTTGGTGCTTCTGTTCTCCCCCTTTCCACTTGACCCAAAAGGACCCGATCTCGTGTGCTCTCTATCGAAGGGATGGATGAATATGAAACTATTTTGCACAATAAATAATGGTTGGAAGTGGGCTATTCGCATAAAAAAGAATGACTCCATCTAGTTCGAGATAGCTCACATAAATTGTGTCAAGTCCGTCCACCTTCAAAGAGCCAAGTGGCTCTCAAACAAGGGTTTTTGAATCCAGGAGCACCTTTGGAACCAAGATAGAAGGAATTGGATTAGATTTGAACATGTCGACTCAAATCAAGGAGTTGACTTAAATATTTGGGACTTGATAATAAGAAGCAGAATCATCAATGCTTGGGATTAAACACAAGTCGGCCTCTTGGTTGGCCACGAGATTCCATTCCTTAAAGGTTTGCATTGGATCAACATCAACAAGTTGGATCCATCGAGGGTCAAAGGGAATCGAGAATTCCATAAGAGGCTTAACTAAAAGTGGTGCATTAACCGTACTTGGATGCGATGGGAATGCAAATTTGACCTATGGCACCCCCTCATTGAGAATGAGAAAGTGGTTTTAATGTGGTATATCCTCCATAGAGTACCTAGAACAATATCAAGTACAAGAAGCTTAAGGTAAAGTAGGTCCCCCATTTTAAGAGGAATTTTGACATTATCCTACTCTCCCAGACATTGATTAAAATTAAACAAAGCAAAAGTATAGATGAACGGGCCTAGCACCCATGGGATCCCTCGAATCCCACAAAGTAGGGGAAGCGCATATAGATCTAGAGGGTTTTACAAAGGAGGTTGATAACCCCTTCGTCCTCTTCTTGCGGGGCCCACTTGGCTTTAATCTTTATGTTCTTAAGGAAAAACACTCTTTGGCTGCCTAAAAGGTGGGGACTTCTTACAATTTGATATTCTTTTGCCTAGAAGGAAAAGAGACTTCTCGATAGACCATTTTTTAAGAGGGTTTCCAAAATTGGAAGCACATCTCTCTCTCCAAATCTTCTAGAGGGTCTCACCTCTTATAGCATTCCACAATGATGAGGAGTAACCAATCGCCTTGCCTAGACACATTTTCTTCCAATTGATTTGTTCATATAGCAACAAGATTTTTTCAAGAATCCACCAGATCAAAACAAATTTGGGGCACAAGAAGAAAATGTGTCCCAAATCCTCAACGCTATGACAACATCTCTTACACCATAGTTGTAATAAAGTGATAGGTAGGAAATGGTCGAACCACACCCTTAACAGATAGGAGATGGTTGAACTACACCCTAAGAGAGAGATAAGGAAGTAATCCTCAACCATGGCTTTTGGAGCAAGTGGTTAGCCCATCACATTCCTAACCAAAAGGTTGTGATTTCAATTCCTTACATTGGTATGAGAGCCAAGGAAGTAGGCTTGGGAATGTTTGATTGACCTAATGGCCTCTAAAAAAGGCGCTTGAGCATCCTCTATATGAAAGAGTACAAAGTAGCGCATGTCCCTTTCATAAGTTAGCCTAACAAAGATTGAAGTGTATCTCTCAATCCGTGGGTAGGATTGAGACATATAAGATACCATTGGAAAGCTCTCGAATTGAGCTTTCCATATCTAATAGGATAACTAGAAAGTGTAAAGCTTGGGAAACCATGGACAGAACTTGATTGAGGGTTCAATATACCAAACATGGATGAGAACAAGGTTCAAGAGTGAGGTTGAGAACAAGGGCCCAAGACACCAAGGTTGCGAACAAGAGGGTTAAAGACACCAAGGTTGAGAGCAAGGGTTCAAGAGACCAAGGTTGTGAACGAGGTTCAAGAAATTGTGCGAGGTTGAGGGCATCAATTCAAGGGTACCTAGGGAGTTCAAGGGGTTGATCTCTAAGGCTAGAGGGATACGAGAGCAGATCATTGAGGAGAATGATTGAGCAAGGAGTGAAGAATGTAATAGAGTGATAGGTAGGAAATGGTTGAACCACACCCTTGATAGATAGGAGATGGTTGAACTACACCCTAAGCAAGAGGATTGGGAAGTAATCCTCAACCATAGCTTTTGGGGCAAGTAGTTAGTCCATCACATTCCTAACCAAGAGGTTGTGAGTTCAATTCCTTAAAATAATGAAGCCCCAAAACTTTTGCTAGGCTTTATGTTGGTCTAGACTCCCCGGTGGAGGATTTTCCGCATAAGCACTGACTTTTTTATCTTGATGAGAGGGTGCCACAGAGACTTCAATGCAAGCCGGTCCATGTAAGATGCCACTTCTTATTAAGACATGAACTTTAGATCCCAATGCAAGCCGGTCCATGTAAGATGCCACTTCTTATTAAGTGTGCTATGATAGCCCACATTCTCCTTGATTCTAGGAATTTTGTTCAGGCTATTACGGTTGTGCCATTTGAGACCTCCATGGTGGGGAGGGTCTTGTTCGATGAGGAGGCAGGTTTTTGAGTGTTTCGAAGTGATGCATCTACTCTGCAAAAACATCCATTCTTCGAAGTTCACTCTAATTTCTAGATCGATATCCTCAAATCTAATTCACTAATTTCTTCATTCCAGAGGTGTTTCCAATACCAGAAACCCATATTCTAGAGCTTTTTAGCTTTCTGAAGTTTCTAGCATTCCACGCCTCTGATGCCCCTGACAGGGAACCATATCGAATCATTCTATCTGATAGCTACCACCCATTTCCAATTTTCACTGATTTTGATGAACTATTTGACCTTGTTCCAACTCTTCCATGAGAGGAAACTAGACTCGAGCCTTTAGGAGACATCAAAAGTAGCGAGAATAGAAGGGTGTGAAGGCCAGGTCCTTCCAACCTGAGTGATCCATAAGCATAAGAGCACTCTTGTTCCTGAAGATAATCATGGACTAAGAGGCCTCACTATTACACCAAGCTTTGATAAGCCATTTAGCTGGAGAATTGTTTGCCATGCCCTGAATGTCTAGAATGCCCAGACCCCCATGATCCTTTTGGCTACTACAAGTAGCCTATTTAATTTTGGGGACACCACTTCTACTGGAGTCACTTGTCGAGAGAAAGTTTCTACAAATTCTTTCCAATTTGATAAAATCTTGATCCATCGATCTCCAACAAGAGACAAAGTAAATAGTCAATGAGATAGGGAATGTATTAACTACCATGGTGTGCCCTGCTAGGTTGATTTGCATATCTTCATAGTATGCCAACTCATTACCGAGCTTAGAGAGGACCCAATTCCATTGTTGGTCCATCGAAACATCAAATCCCATTAGAATACCTAATAGGCGGAAGGTTTGTCCCCTAAACATCATTTGACAGCTCTGGTCAACCACGAATCTGGGCCAAAGTTTGGCAATGGCTCTAAAAGTGGTTTTAGAGTGGTTTATTTTGGATCTTGAAGCCACACAGAATGTGTCCAAGCAACCCCAAAAGGTATCAATGCTGGTCATATCATTATGCACAAAAGCATTCATGTCATCCTCAAAAAGTATCATAATCATCTAGCCATGACTAAGAGGGAGTGAGAGACCATGAATATGGTCTAAGTCCATATGATGCTTCACTAGGCAACTGAGCCCCTCCATAGCAATAACAAAAATTAGAGCGTCCTAAGGGCATCCTTGCCTAATAGAGCATTTTACTCTGATAGTCCTCGACAAATGGCCATTGATATTTATGTCCCCAGATGCATTTTCCAAGAGGGTAGAGATCATCTTACTGAATTTATGACTACAAGCGAGGTCTTTACGAGATTGGAGGATGAATTCCCATTCAAGCCTATCATATGCTTTGCCAAAGACAATCTTAAGGAAGATAACATCTTGAGCAGACTATTCAAAAAATTCAAGCCCTTCCCAAATATCAATAATAGCTTCCAAGATGGACCTACCCTTGATGAAGAACTTCTAGTCCTCACTTAACCAACATTGTAAGTGGCAAGAAATTCGATTGGAAATAACTTTAGCAAGGATCTTGTATCCCATTTGTAGCATCTTGATCGGGTGCCAATTCTTAATCTTGTTTTTTTTTTTCCTTTTAAGCTTGATAACACCTTTGTTTATACATTCGTGCAGTGCACCAAAAGACAACACTTCTTGCCATACCAAGCACAACAGAGTGGCCATCACCTATTTGAAGGTCTTGAAAAACTCATTAGTAAGCCCATCAAGACCAGGGCTTTTCCCGTTAGGAAGTATGTCAACGACCTCTAGAATTTCAATGTCTAAAATGGGAGCTTCAATCAGAGCTTTCAAATTATGTGGGATTCTTGTTGATTTAACGCTAGAAATGGTCGCCATGAACTCAATCCTCTAGGGAGAAAGAGGAGCTGGAGAAAGTGGTTGACAATCACTGAGCTATTTTCTTCTTCCATTTTGCATTCGACCCCATTGATGTCCATCAAGAAGGGGACAACATCCTTAGATTGTTTATTTTTTAGGAGGGCACACATCTCTTTTGTAGGTTTGTCAGCCTTACGTGTGACCACTCTTTAAAGTATACTTGTAGATTTTTCCTTCAGATTTCTTCCCCGTATCTAAGCAAGCCTTTGGTTTTTCGTAGCTCCATTTGGTATTGAGAGTTTCCTTAGTTCACTTCCTCCTTAAGATGCCTCAATCTCCGATAGGGCTTCTCTCTTCACATGCGACAAACAATTTGTAGCATCTCTTGGGTCTTGATCCGGATATGACGAGTCTTCATAACCATGATGCTCTGACTTTTGGCGAGTGATAAGAGCTTGGAAAGGCCAAGTTCCAAGCCTCAGTAATCTCCTATTGGACGGAGGAGAAGGAGAAATACATAGAGTTGGCATTAAACCATGCTGCTCTCTTCAGCTTGGTGGAAGGCTTGAAGGCGATAATAATTGGGTAGTGATCCGAGAGGGTAAGGTCCGTATGTTGGGATATGGAGCGTTTTCCACACTTGTGGGTTAAGTCTCATGAAATGTAGCTTCTAAAAAGCCTCACTTTTCTCAAACCATTCCTGGATTGGAGGTTCGGGTAAGAGAAATGAGTCTTGTCTTTAACCTCTACAAGATCCAGGTGGAGTTTGATATTATCCCAAGCATCTTTTTCCTAACCATCTATGATTCTCCCTCTACTCCCTCATCACTCTGAAGTATCCTCGACCATGTTCAAATCCCCACAAAGCACACCAAAAAACCCTAGGTGGCAATCCCCTCTGTCTCCTAGTTAGGAGTATACATGGAAACAATGGTGAAATGCAAGGGGTCTTTGAAGGACGTAGCAATCCAATGATGATTCTGATATTCAAGGGTGTTGACAAGATTATCAAGAAAAATGTTGTTAATTCCAACACCCCACCAACCCCCCTAGGGTGAGTAGTGGAAATCCAAACATGAGTGGAAGAAATACGTTTTAGTCTTTTTTGAGGTCCTCTCCGACAATTTTGGTCTCTTAAATACAAATGAAGCCAAGGTTTAGGCTAGGCTATTATCCCGAAACCATCGGACAATAATAGCCGCTCTTGAAGATTCAGACAATCCCCTTACATTTAGTGATATGAAGCTCATTATGGTAGTTTAATTTCGTTGCAGTGAGGAACCTTGTCCCTTTTCTTATTGTTTTTCTCTTTGTCTCTTTTCTTTGAAGTGGATGCATCTAGACAAAGGATCTTGCCCTTGAGGGGGCTATTCCATCGAATCTCCAATGGTTGCTTCCCTCTATGGGTCGCCTTCTTCAAAAATGAACATGGGAACCTTCTCGGGAATTATAGATCCAATGATGGAGCTTTCACTATCTTCCTTCTTAGTGGTGAATCCATCCTCTTTACTAGTAGTGCACCCCTCTTGGTTATCTTCTTTACTGATACAATCTTGTAGGGTTTTTCCTTTAGTTTCTACATCACATTGGTTCATCCCCCCGGGTAATCAAACTCGTTGATCTCTTTCCCCAAGTTGCAGTAGATGCTCCTGAGTGTAGTTGTGCCAGAGGGGTTTCTTTGGATTGTCCCCTTAGGGCTTCTATTCCTTATTCATCTTACTTTTGTGATGCCTTCTGATTCTCTCACCATGACTTGAGTTTCTTTCTCTTCCCCAACATTTAGAGGATGACCTTGAGTTCTGATTTGGATCTTTGTAGCTTTGATTGCTTCTTTGTTTTGCTAATTCTTAGAGGAGTTCTGTTTTAGCAAACACTCTTTTATCGGGTGTCCTTAAAGTCCATAGTGAAAGCACACATTTGATAAATTTTTCTATATGATCTCCTAGTCCCAAGCATCTCCTTGATAGAGATCTAAGCAAATCTTCATAGGGAGAATCTTATTTAGACTTTTTTCGATGCATATTTGTGGCTACCAAAAATGGTTATTAACATATTCCTCATTTCGTCTACCATTTACTTCCTTTCTTGTTGGAGACCGAGAGATCAAGAGTTGGGCAAACTGGAAAATTCTTGTAGAAACTTCCTTTAGATGGGAGACCCCAACAAGAGGGAGTGCCTAAAATCAAATGGTCTATATGTACTAGCCATAGGGACAGCGGGGGCCTTGGTATTCTTGACACTAGGTGCATGGCCAACAAAATCGTGGCAAAATGGATGATTAAGGCATGGTGCAATAGGGAGTCTTCATGGGCCAAGTTGATCTTCAAAAACAAGAATGCCTTGACTTTTGTGGGATTCCCAAACTGGAAGAGTCTTGATATTTTGACCCTCTTGTTTTCCCCAATCCCGATTGTCCCAAAAGGCTCGACCTTGGTGCGCTCGTTATGGAAGAATTGAAATAAATTTAAAAGAGAGGGTTATTAACCTTCTTTGTAATTAAAATGGATGGGCACCTCAAGAACTGAGTTGGTACTACCAAACCCTACTTAGTATGTGCCTTATTTTTCCTCAGAGTTGTATTGTAAGCCCTCTTAGCTTGCAACTCACACAAATAAAGTATTTATGTACTTTGGAGATGATGCTTCAAACAAGTAGATCAAAACAGATAACTTTGCAACTAGCTTGTGACAAAAACTTGCTATTTTGGTCTTGATACCTGCTGGATGTTACCCTCAGTGCTCATAGTACATTAGCAATTAGGAAACTTCCTTTTGAGTGTAATAAATTAGAGAGCTAATGATTCCAATTGGAATTACTTAAAATCATACTCTACACACCGAGCAATCAATTTAACAATTGAATCCTTACCCCCGAGGAGATGTGTAGAGAATGATTAGTGACTACTTGGAGGTGCTTTTCTCCCAATTGACTCAATCAAATGCCTTCAAACTTTGTTTGTCAACTTCAAGTAGACGTTGAGTTGGTTCCATCAAGCTATAGAGCATTGATAATGGTGGAGAGATCAATGAGATATGAGCACGACAAGTAGATTATTCGGAGTAAGAATGGTAGAGAAATCAACAGAGATACTTAATGAGGTATATGTATTATGGAACATGATTTTACGAAATCATTGGTAAAGAAATGATGCCAAATGATAGAGAGGCGAGTGACCAATGAAGTCTGCTACTCAAACTCTACTAATGATTAATGAATGGCTGTCAAAGGGAGTGTATTTGGCCGCAAGATTTCCAAGTACTTTTATAGATGCTTTCTTTAAATCTGAATTTGAATTCAAAATTGGCTCTCACTAAAAAGTGATCCCCTTAATCTAGGAGATATTCTCTGTAAGTAAAGTCATGACTTTCCATTCTATCTAACCCCACAAGTTTAGTGGATTTACAAGATTCTTTCAAGTCAAGTGAATTTTACAATAGTTAATGGTAAAAGGTATAAGCAATGGTTCATGTGGTTCTTCAAATGTTTGCACAAGACTTCTTCAATGCCTAGCCAAGTGTGAAGGCTTGGCATTTGTACCAACAGCTCCCCCTCAAGCCAAACATCTTGGCTTGCTCTTCTTCATCAATCCTCTTGAATTTCCTACAATCCAATCATACTTTTAAACTTGTAGAGTTTAGTACCATCAAGTGATTTGGTCAATAAGTCTACATAGTGCATATTAGTTGATACATATGCAAGTTCAATCTCCTTGCTCAATAGCTTCTCCGTCACATAATGATAGTGAAATTCTATATGCTTGGTTCTTGCATGATAGATAGGATTTGCTGCAAGATGTAATGAACTTGTATTGTCACCAAAGATCATAGGTTAATGAGTGTGAAGTCCCAAATCTGAGTAGAGCAATTTAATCCATATGGCTTGTTGAGTAGCATTGGCTAATCACCTGTATTCAGCCTATGTTGAGGATAAAGCACTAGTAGGTTGCTGTTTGGAAGACCATGAAATGGGCTTATCACCTGCAAAAGAAAGATAACCAAAAGTACTCCTCTTGTCATCCTTACAACCTGCCCAATGTGCATCTGAGTATACCTTGATGTCCGAATGTGATGTGTATGGAAAGTATAATCCCTCATTTTGAGTACCCTTGAGTTGCTTCAAAATGCTCTTTGCAGCTTCCAAGTGAGCTTCTCTAGGTTTGTGCATGAATATACTTTAAACACTTACTCCATAAGCAATATCAATCCATGTCAATGTTGCATAGTTTAAACTTCCTACTATGCTTTGATATCTTGCATCTCAACTTTTGGTTTACCTCCATAGGAATGCTAGCTATGTTGGCAGTCTCCAAGTGGAACTTCTTTAACAGGTCCTGTACATACTTTCTTTGAGTAATATAAATTCCAAAATTTGTATAGACTAATTCAAGTCTAAGAAAATACTTTAGTCATCCTAGAGCACTAATTTTGAATTCTTGCATCATTTGATTCTTGATGTGTTTGATGTGATTGGCATCGCTACCTGTAAATATGATATGATCAATATACACACATAGGTATATCACCTTTGAATTACAATTCTTGATAAATAGAGAAGTATCTCCTTTTCTCGTGATGAATCCTTGATCTTGAAGATAGGTATTCAACCTATGATTCCATGCCCTAGGTGCCTGCTTCAATCCATAAAGAGCTTTGTTCAGTTTGCACACATAATTTAGCTTGCTTAGGTCTTCATAATGAGGAGGTTGAGCCATGTAAACCTCCTCTAAAATCCACCCATTAAGGAAAGCATCTTTTACATCCAATTGGAACATATTCCAATTCCTTGATGCAACCACACTTACCAATACCCTGATGGTTGGCATTTTGGCCATGTTGGGAAAGATGGATGGACACTCCAAGAAATGAGTAGGTACTGCCAAATCTTGCATAGTACCAGCCCCTTGTAGCTTCAAAGTTGATATGTGGGCCCTCTTATCTTTCCAATGACACTATATAAGTGTCTATGTACTTTGGAAATGATGTATGAAAAGATTGAATCAAAACAAACTACTTCCAAATAGAAGGATTAATGAAATCCTTCAATTTTTTATCATACACCTGTTGCTTGTTATGCTCAGTGCTACCAATACAGTAGGAATTTGAAAAATTTCTTTTACAAGTATCTAATTAGCTTAGTAAGGTAATGGTTCCAAGTGGAATCACTTAAAATGATGCACCATACATAGAGAAATCAATTTAACAAATGAATCATTACCCTCGATTTTTTACGACCTCTACAGAGTTTGACCAGTTAGTGCTTCGACGTGCTTTTCTCCAAGTTGGCTGAATGGATTCACTTCAACATTTGTCAGCATGTAGATAACTTGAGCTGATTCTAACAAGCTATAGATTATTGAAAATGGTGGAGAAATGACTGAGATATGAGCAGCACAAGTTGATAGTTAGGAATGACTATAACTTAGAGATAATAGATGAGCAATGTAGTTGTATTGTATCAATGGACAATGTTGTACAAGATCATAGGCTTAACAATCATAGTCTAATGATGGAGAGTGGTGTAGGCTACAATGTAGACCTCACACTCTTACACAATGGCAATGGAGAGATCCGGAATAGAGTCATACATCCGCGACTTTTTCAAGTGTTACATTCAAATTTGAATTTGAATTCAACTTTTGGCTCTCTCTAAAAAGTGATCCTTCAATCTAGGAAATATTCTCTCAATGAAGTAGATGCTTTTTGAACTAACAAGTCCACGAGTTTTTGGTAGGTGATAACAAATATTCTCTCAAGTCAAATAAATGAATTTTACAAATGTAAAAGGGTAAACTTCTACTAGCAATGGTTTCCATGGAACTTTATGTGTTTATGAAATTCAAGCTATGGAGAATGAGTTCTCCTATGTGCAACGGAAGTGTGTAGTGAACCACCCTTGTATGTCTAGCACTTGGACAAACATTTGCACCTTAAATAGCTTGCTGCTCTCAATACAAAACTCAAACATACTTAAGCCTTCAATTAGTCAAAGTATACAAACAGAGCTTTCTATCAAGCTATAAATAACTTAATTTGGACAAGTTTTGATTAAGAAACACGACTAACAAAGATGAACTACCTATCCACACAGATATGCTGAAGAACTCAGCTTCACTCTTGGACTAATAACTCTCTCAATATATATCCTTTGAGAAAGATATTTGGTATAGGAAAGTAGACACTCGTACCTTTCCAAGGAGCTAAAAAACAACTAATTTGGATGCGTTTTGGTCAGGAAACGCAACTGACCAAAATATACGACTTGCACACATAAGTACACTATAAAACTGGACTTTACTCTCTGACAAAGATCTCACAAAATATAAATAATCTGAATAAGATATGTTAGAAAGTGAAAGTTGATGCCAAGAGCTTTCCATAAAGACACAACTCATGCAATTTGGATATGTTTTGGGCAGAAAAGTTAATCGACCAAAATAGACTACCTATCTACACGGGTATACTAAAATACTGGACTTCACTCTTTCATTGATATCTCACAAATTACATAAGCTTTCAAAGAGATATTTGGTATGCACAAAGTACACAAGATAAGATCTCTAATGAATGCTTAAATGCAAGAAATGGTTACATATGCACTGAGATATGAGCTCTGCAATAGATGTGTGTACAAACTGACATGTGGCGGGAAGGAGTCTAAGGGAAGACAAAATCACAAAATGGCTAGATCCGACTACTCAAAGCTCTTGCCTCTTTCTCTCCTTGTTTTGAATGTGCTCCCACTTCACTTTTATAACCAATGAGCATGTGAAGAAGTTTGTGCCTTCTTCTTAACTCACCACTTTCTCCACTACATGCTACTAACTACAAGGCAAGATATTGTATCTCTTACTCATCATGCATTTTGACTAGACTTTTTCTTTTATTATTTTTTTTCCTTTTTTCCTCTACTTTTTCTTTATCTTTATATTTGTTCAATTTATCAAGCATGGATCATATGAAAATTTGCTTGTACATTTATCTTCAACACTCCCCCTCAAGCTCATTTGGGAGTTATCTTCATCCATGTCTTGCAAATTTATCACATCCTTGAAACCTTTGAGTTTAGAAGCATCCAAGAACTTTGTAAACATATCTACAACCTGCTCTTTGGTTCTAATGAACCTTATCTCCACATCTTTGCTCAATACCTTCTCCCTTACATAATGGTAGTGGACCTCTATGTGCTTGCTCCTTGCATGAAACATAGGATTGCTTGCCAAGTAAATACTTGACATGTTATCACCATATATAGGGATGGTTCCAACTTGCACTCTAAGATCAACCAAAAGCTTTTTAATCCACATTGCTTCACATGTGGCAAATGCTAATCCTCTATATTCAGCCTCCATGGATGAAAGTGCAATAGTAGGTTGTTTCTTTGAGCTCCATGTGATAGGTTTGCTTCCTAGCAGAAACACATAACCTGAGGTTGATCTTCTATCTTCCTTTGAACCTGCCCAATCAGCATCGCTAAAGCCTTTGACCTACAATTCTCCATCAAATTTGTAAAACAAAGCATGATTAATTGTATGCTTTATGTATCTCAACACTCTCTTGGCTGAATTTAAGTGTTGACTTATCGGGGCTTGCATAAACTGAGAAAGTACACCAAAAACATAAGATAAATCAGGTCTTGTAATGTTTGCATAGATTAATGATCCTACAATGCTTCTATATGTCGTTACATCTTCCAATGGTTCTCCATCATTTGAACAAAGCTTTGTATTTGTGTCCATGGGTTGATTGAGTGGTTTGCATCCACTCATTCCAAATCTGAAAAGAACATCCAACAAGTACTTCCTTTGCATCAAGTAGATGCCACTCTTTCCATAAATAACTTCAATTCCTAAAAAATATTTCAGCTCTCCAAGATCATAAATTTTAAACTCCTTACCAAGCTTCCTTTTGATATCTTTAATCCCTGTAACATCATTTCCTGTTATCATGAGATCATCGACGTATATGCAAATATATACCTCTCTATTTTCTTCCTTCTTCATGTACAACGAAGGATCTGCACTACTTGGGTTGTATCCACACTTAGTTAGATACTCTACCAATCTCTGATTCCATGCTCTTGGTGCTTGCTTCAAGCCATAGAGTGCCTTCTTCAACCTGCAAACAAAATCTGGATGGTTTTCATCTTCAAATCCAACCAGTTGACTCATGTATACCTCTTCTTGTAGTTCTCCATTAAGAAAAGCATTTTTTATGTCGAGTTGATATAATGGCCATCTCCTTGAAGCACCAATTGCGGTTAATGTTCTGATAGTTCCCATCTTTGCAACAGGGCTGAAAACTTCATCATAATCTATGCCTTGTGTGTGTTTAAATCCTTTGGCAACTAATCTAGCTTTATATATAGCTAGTGAACCATCAACATTCCTCTTTACATTAAACACCCATTTGTTTGGAACAATCTTCATACCTTCTTTCTTTGGCACTAGCTCCCATGTGTGATTATCTTTGAGAGCTTTGATCTCCTCTTTCATAGCTTGCTTCCATTCCTTTTGTGTGCAAGCTTCTTCATATGTCGCAGGCTCTTTGTCTTTGATAACCTGCATCATGTATGAAAAATGTCTCGCCATAAAACTATCATAACTCAACCTTTGAGTTGGATACCTTGTCATTGAAGATCTTCTTTCATTGCCTTTAGAGAGTTTCTTCTTTAACCTATTTAGCTTTACCATTGGAGTGATTACCTCTTCATATCCTTCTTCACTTGCATCTACCTCATTGTTTGGAGTAGCACTTGCTTGAGCTGAATTTGGAGACAAGGAATGACTCCCCCTCCATGTTGAACATTCTTCATTTGATGTAGATGCCTCTGGACCTAAAGACTTTGTGCTTGATTGTTGAACTTCTCTTTGATTTGTTCGTGCATAATCATCACAATCTTCTTCAAGAATCTTTTCCTTTCCTTTATCTTCATACCATGGTCTTAGTTCATCAAAGACCACATCTCGCGAGACTCTTAATTCCTTTGTTCTAGGGTTGTAACACTTGTATCCTTTTTGCTCTGTCGAGTAGCCGATGAAGATGCATTTTTCTGATCTTGGTTCCATCTTTGTTCTAACTTCTTGTGGAATGTGCATTTTTCTGATCTTGGTTCCATCTTTGTTCTAACACACCTCCAAACACTTTGAGGTGTGTAAAATCAGGTTCCTTATCGGAATATACCTCTTCTGGAGTCAAGTGATATATTCCTGATATTGTGCACCTATTCATCAAGTAAATGGCAGTTGTGGTGGCTTCAGCCCAATAGTAGAATGGTACCTTCATCTCGTTGAGCATGCATCTTGCAATTTTAGCAATTTGCCTATTTTTCCTCTCAGCTACTCCATTTTTGTTGTGGTGTATACCTACAAGTGAATTGCCTTTTGATCCCATTCTCTTGTAGAAAATCTGAAAGTTCTTTGGAGAAGTATTCTCCTCCACAATCGGACCTTAAGGTTTTGATAGACCTTCCTGTTTCTTTTTCAACTTCAACGTTGAATCTTTTGAATATAGAAAACACCTCTGATTTTTGCTTCATACAAAACAACCATACCTTTCTTGAGTTCCTTTGGATTCTTTATGGAGGACACATTCTCATTGAATATGACATGATAACCCTTCTCTACCATTTGTCCTACTGAAATCAAGTTCTTTGAAATTGTAGGAACATGAAGAACATTAGATAGTACCTTTGCTCTACTTGTATCTCCAAGCCTTATATCTCCAATATGTTCAATCATGTGTTGGGTATCATCACCTGTTTCAACACATCCTTTTCCACTTGGTACCTGTAGATTAGTGAACAAATTTCCTTAGCATGACATATGGTTACTACAACCTGAATCAATGTACCATTTTTTGTCATCTTCACAAGAGCTTCTGTACTCATGTCTCATTGCAAGTAGTGTGTCCTTGCTTCCTTCACTTGAGGTGCTTGCATAGTTGCTTTGGTTCCATTGATTGCCTCCATTTGGTCTTCCATTCTTCAGCCAAAAATCACTAGCATAGTGTCCTACTTTAGCACAATGATAGCATGTTATACCTTTATGAGAATTGTAGGAGCCTCGGCCTCTTCCTCTACTTCTACCTCGACCTCATCCTTGTGTGTTGGCATTTGATGCATCCTTGTTGTCTTCCAAACTGTTTTGGTTGTAGTTGGAGTTGTTGTAACCTCTTCTTTTTCCTCTTGAGCCTCCTTTTGAGTTCCTTCCTTTACCTTGATCTACATATAACATTTGTTTGTGGCTGTCCTTTCCTTTGGGACCACTGAAGCTAACTGTGACAAGATGAGGGATTAGTTGTTCAAAACCTGGATATGCATCTTTCAAGTTAATGGAAGTTATAAAAGGTTTCCATCCTTCATCTTCTCTCAACCCATTGACAGTATAACACACAAGATCTTTATCTTCAACCGTTGTGCCAATAGAAGCCAAAGCATTGCTTAGCTCCTTAATCTTCAAAGTATATTCAACTATGGAATGACTCGAACTTTTCTTGATTGTGTTCAACTCATTCTTGAGTTGAAGTTTCCTCGCTTTGGTATTTGTTGAATACATCCTTTCAAGAGCTTCCCAAGCATCCTTAGCTTTCTCTAGATGTTGAATATGACCTACCATGGCATTAGTAATGACTTGTGAAATGAGGAACATGACTCTCCTATTCCTCTCTTCCCATTCTTTTGCTTGCCTCCTTTGAACTTCGGTGGCCATAGCTTGATTGATTTGACGTCGGGCATCATCGTCGCTCACAATACACCATAAGCCTTTGCCCATTAGGTAGTTGGTCATTCTAAACCTCCACACGGGATAGTTATCCTTATCCAACTTCTCTACTTGTTGACCCAAGTCAGCCATTGAAGAGTATCAAAGACTTTGAGAGTTACCTCGAATAGTTATAGTCCTTTGCTCTTGCGTTTGTGAAGCTCCTCCTTGTTTTATAACTCCTCTTTTGCTTTTCTTTATCTCCAGATCTATTGATGAAGCTTTAGCACCAACTTTGCTCTGATACCAACTGTGGAGAATGAGTTCTCCTATGCGCAATGGAAGTGTGTAGTGAACCACCCTTGTATGTCCAACACTTGGACAAACATCTCCACCTTAGATAGCTTGCTGCTCTCAATACAAAACTCAAATGGACTTGAGCCTTTAGTCAATCAAAGTAGAAAAAGAGAGCTTTCTAATAAGCTATAAATAAATTAATTTGGACAAGTTTTGATTAAGAAACACAACTAACAAAGATTAACTATCTGTCCACACAGGTATGCTGAAGAACATAGCTTCACTCTCGGACTAATAACTCTCTGAATATATATCGTTTGAGAAAGATATTTGGTACAAAGAAAGTAGACACAAATAGCTTTCCAACAAGCTAAAAAACAAGTAATTTGGATGTGTTTTGGTCAGGAACCGCAACTGACCAAAATAGACCACTTGCACACATAAGTACACTGTAAAACTGGACTTTACTCTCTGACCAAGATCTCACAGATATTTTAGAGAGTGAAAGTAGATGCCAAGAGCTTTCTAACAAGACAAGCATTATGCAATTTGGATATGTTTTGGTTGGGAAAGATAACCGACCAAAATAGACTACCTATCTACATAGGTATACTAAAAAGCTGGACTTCACTCTTTCACTGATATCTCACATACTACATAAGCTTTCAAAGAGATATTTGGTATGCACAAAGTTCACAACATAAGATTTCCAATGAATGCTTAAATTCAAGAAATGCTTACATACGAACTGAGATATGAGCTTTGCAACAGAGCTATGTACAAACTGACATGCGGCTGGAAGGAGTCTAAGGGAAGACAAAATGACAAAATGGCTAGATCCAACTACTCAGAGCTCTTGCCTCTTTCTCTCCTTGTTTTGAATGTGCTCCCACTTCACTTTTATAACCAATGAGCATGTGAAGAAGTTGGTGCCTTCTTCGTAACTCACCACTTTCTCCACTACATGGTACTAACTACAAGGCAAGATATTGTATCTCTTACTCATCATGAATTTTGACTAGATTTTTTCTTTTATTATTTTTTCCTTTTTTCCTCTACTTTTTCTTTATCTTTATATTTGGTAAATTTATCCAAGCATGGCTCGTATGAAAATGATCTTGTACATTTATCTTCAACACAAGCCAAATGTGTGGGCTTGGACTTTGCACCAACAACTCCCCCTCAAGACAAACATTTTGGCTTAGTCCATCTTCAATCTTCATGAATATCCTGCAATCTAATCATGGATTTAAATCTGCAAAGTTTTGTACCATCTAATGCTTTAGTCATCAAGTCTGCACATTGCATATTTGTTGATACATATGCCAATTGAATATCCTTGCTCAATAGCTTCACCCTCAAATAATGATAGTGGACCTCTATATGCTTGGTCCTAGCATGATAAATAGGATTAGCTGCAAGATGTAATGAACTTGTATTATCTCCAAAAAACATTGGAGATGTAGTATGCAAACACAATTTTGTATACAACAATTTGATCCATATCGCCTCTTGAGTAGCATTGGCCAATCCTCTATACTCTGCCTCTATAGAAGATAAAGCAACAATTGGTTGCTTCTTTGAAGACCATGATATAGGCTTATCGCCTGCAAAGGATAGGTATCCTAAGGTACTCCTCATATCATCATTGCATCTTGCCCAATCTGCATCTGAATATTTCTTGATGTCTAAGTTTGATGTATAAGGGAAATATAGTCCATGATGTTGAGTACCCTTAAGGTACTTCAAGATCCTTTTGGCAGCCTCCAAGTGAGGTGCCCTAGGGTTGTGCATAAACGGACTTAGAAAACTTACTCCATAAGCAATGTCAATCCTTGTGAAAGTAGCATAGTTCAAGCTTCCCACTATGCTTTGGTAACTTGAAATGTTCTCAAGTACATCACCTTCATGAGCACTTAATTTTTGGTTTACCTCCATTGGAGTACTTGCAACTTTGGCATCTTGTAAGTGAAAGTTCTTTAGCATATCCTATATATACTTCCTTTGAGTAATGTAAATTCCAAAGTTAGTAAAGAAAATATTTTAGTGTCAAATAAATGACTTTTACAAATGTAAAAGGATAAATTTCTACTAGCGATGGTTTCCATGGAGCTTTATGTGTTTATGAACTTCAAACCAAATGTGTGGGCTTGGACTTTGCACCAACAAGCCACATGTGAGAAAGTCTCTTCATAATTAACACCTTGGGTTTGTGCAAAAACCTTTGCCACAAGTTTAGCTTTATACCTGTTTATGGATCCATCTAAATATCTCTTGACTTTGTAAATACATCTAGAACCAATTACCTTCATTGATGGCTTCTTTGGTACTAGCTCCCAAGTAGCATTTTCCTTGAGTGCTTCTATTTCATCATCCATAACTTCCTTCCATTCTGCCTTGGTCTTTGCCTCTTCATATGAAGTAGGTTCTTCAAGTGATAAATCTTTAGCAAGATAAATGAAATGCTTAGTAACTAATCAAGTATCATACCCATATCTAATTGGCTTCTTGCTCTCCCTTTGTGATCTCCTTAGAGCTTGGTTGGATGATTCAGGCAAGTCTTCCAACCTCTTCATTTTTGCCTTGTCATTTGATTTCCATGCCTTGAATTCTTCTAGGTTTATGATGTCCTCATCATTGGATTTGATGTCTTCAATTTGACTTGGCTCTTCCTTGGTGAGGCTTGGAAATTCCTCTTCCAAGTAACATGGCAACTTAACGTTCCTGAATTCACTTTCAAACCAAGAGTCATTCTCATCAAACACAACATCTCTACTGGCCATAAATCCTTTGTTGGAAGGATTATAAAACCTATATCCTTTTGATTCAAACCATACCCTATGAAGATGCACTTTTCCACCTTAGGGTCTTGCCTACCTCTGATTTGAGATGGGATATGCACATAAGCAACACATCCAAAGATCCTGCAGTGATCAAGTGATGGCCTCCTATCATGCCATGCTTCATTGGGGTCATCCCATCAAGTGATTTGGATGGAAACCTGTTAATAAGATAATTGGTAGTAGATACACTCTCTCTCCACAAATAATTAGGTAACCTTTTTTCATTAAACATTGATCTAACTATTTCCGCAATTAATCTTTTTTTCCTCTCTGCTACCCCATTTTTCTCAAGGGTATACCTTGTTGTAATTTCCCTTTTAATACCTCCATCCTACAAGAATGCATCAAATTCATTTGAGAAGTACTCACATCCTCCATCTGACCTTAGTTTTTTTAGGCTTCTTCCAGTTTGGTTTTCCAAAAGTGCAAGATACTTCTTAAAGTAGCTAAAACCTTCATCTTTGTGCTTCATAAAGTACAAGATAGTCCACCTACCGAAATTGTCAATGAAAGACACATAGTACCTTGAGCAAGAAATTGTAAATTCCTTGCTTGGTCCCCACGCATTTGTGTGGACAAGCTCCAAGTAATGCTCATGAATATAACCTTTCTTTTAGAAGGGTAACCTGTGAGATTTATCACATTTATAGATCATGTGTTGCTTGGATTTATTAGGTATCCCAAGTACACATTGATCTCTACATATTTTATTTAAGGTTCTCTCACCAATATGCCCTAATCTTTTATGCCGAATCTCAAGCTCTAACAATATTTGATCCTTGTAATTATAGAGTGCAATATTCCTTGTATCTTCAAGTTCAAATGTAAATAATCTACCTGTCTTTTCTCCCTTGGCAATTCTCTTGAATCCAGTTTGGGGATCCTCCACAAATGCTCCATATTTGTTGAGCCTAACTTGCAAACCATTTTCCATAATTCTTCCAACAACTATCAAATTCTTGGTGATTGTAGGTGCATAAAGAACCCTGCTCAACGATTTCTATTCCCATAAGAGGTTTTAACATTTCCTACCTTGACTACAGAATGCTTGGTGTCATCACTTGTTTGTACTTGGTGCTTTCCCTTGGGCCTCAAGGTCAGAGAGAAGAGCTACATTGTGTGCTACATGGTTTGAACAACCTGAGTCAATATAGAAGAGGTGTTCATCATTCATACCTTGCTTTGAAGTCATGTTCATAATCAGAAGGGAATCCTCTTGATCCTCTGTGTAATTATTGTAGTCCTTCCTTGATTTGTATCATCCTTGATAGTTGTTATTGAAATTGTTGTTGTAGTTGTTGTTGTAGCCATGATTGTAGCTTTGATTGTGGTTGAACCTTCCTATTGATTTTGTGTAGCCGCCTCTTTGATATCCTCTTCCTCTCTCATTCTTGCAGTTCCTATAGCACTCATCTCTAGTGTGATTAGAAAATCCACATATGTTGCATGGGGAAGAGTTGAAGGGTCTCCCCCTCCCTTGCTTACCTCCTGTACCCCTTCCTCTTGAGTTCCTACCCTTCCTGCATAGTTAGCTTGAGAAGTAGTACCTTCATCTTCTACTTTCTTGCTTTTCCCTTTATCTTTAGTCTTGCCTTTATCTGTGTATAAGGAGGAAGATCTATTACCTCTTGATGATTCTCCATTTTTGTTGAGCTTGGCCTCATGGATAAAGAGTTGTCCCATGAGTGTGGTAAGATCTGGAATCTACATGTCCTGCATGTATATAGTAGTTGTGAAGGCTTCCCATTTGTCATCTGCCTTGATGACATTGATTACTTGTCTCATAATTTGCTCCTCTTCAACCTCCTCTCCTATGCTTGCCAATTTTTCAGCCACATCTTTGACTTTGGTCACATACTGTGAAACACATTGCTTGGGTTGCTTCCTTTGAGTGGTAAACTCAATCCACAATTGATTCTTTCTTGCTCTTGTATTAGAAGAAAAGTATGAAGACAATGTATCCCAAGTTCCTTGGGATGTTTTAGAATTCCTAATGTGTGGAAGAAGGAAGTCAGAGATAGAGTTAAGTAAATATGAACTTGCTAATGCATCTTTGGCACACCATGAGTTGTCTTTCAATCTCCTATCTTGTAGGTTGTCCTTTGCTTTTGAACCTGGGCATCTCCTCATCTCCTGATATGAATCCATAGAGACTCCTTCCTTGTAAGTATGTCTTCATCCTCAAGGACCATGCTTGGTAGGTGTTCCTATCCAATTTATCAATAAAAGAAGGGTCACCATCTCCCATTTTACCTAAATTGCTCTGATACCACTATTGGGAAAGATGGATGGACACCTCAAGAAATGAGTTGGTACTGTCAAACCCTGGATAGTACCTGCCTTATTTTTCCTTAGAGTTGTGTTGTAGGCCCTCTTGGCTTGCAAATGACACAAATAAATTACCTATGTACTTTGGAGATGATGCTTCAAACAATTAGATCAAAACAGATAACTTTGCAACTAGCTTGTGACCAGAAACTTGCTATTTTGGTCTTGACACCTGCTAGATGTTATGCTCAGTGCTCACAACATAGTAGAAATTAGGAAAATTCCTTTTGGTTGTATTAATCTAGCTTAGATAGCTAATGTCTCCAAGTGTATTTACTTAAGATGATAGTCTACAAAATGAGCAATCAATTTCGCAACTAAAGCCTTACCCCCGACTTTTTAAGAGATGTACAGAGAATGACTAATGACAACATCAAGGTGTGTTTCTCCCAATTCCCTGAATCAAATGGCTTCAACCTTTGATAACATGAAGTAGTCGTTGAGCTGGTTCCAACACGCTATAGAGCATTGGAAATGGTGATGAGATCAATGAGATATGAGCACGACAAGTACACTATTTTGAGTAACAATGGCAGAGAAATCAATAGAGATAATTAATGATGTATATGTATTATGGAATGTGCTTTTACAAAATAATTGGCAAATATGTCAAATGATAGTGAGGTGAATGAGCAATGAAATGTGCTACTCAACCTCTACTAATGATCAATGAATGGCAGTCAAAGAGAGTGTATTTGGTGGTGATATTTCCAAGTACTTTTATAGATGCTTTCTTCAAATTTGGCTCTCACAAAACTGATCCCATTAATCTAAGAGATATTCTCTCAATAAAGACGTGATTTTCCATTCTATCTAACCCCACGTGTTTAGTGGATTTACAAGATTCTTTCAAGACAAGTGACTTTTACAATAGTTAATGGGAAAAGGTATAAGCAATGGTTCATGTGGTTCTTCCAATGTTTGCACAAAACTCCTTCAATGCCTAGCCAAGTGTGAAGGCTTGGCATTTGCACCAACACCCAAGACCATAAAATGAAGATTCTTCAAAAACTATCAAATTTTTTATGTATCAAGTAGAGAGTAGTAATTTTTTGCTTCTCCTTGAGAGTGAGAGTGTGTGTGTGAGCTCTCTTCCTTATCTCCTTCCTCGTAACATGGTATCAGAGCTAGCGTGGCTGTAGAGAGCTCGTGGAGAAGGCGACGGTGAAGACTACGCGGCAAGGCGTGGAGAAAACGCAATTTCACAAACGGCCTCCGTTCGCTACAAAAATCGCCGTGAAGGTAGAAGAACCAGGTCAGTTTCAGAAACTGTAACTTGCGTTGTGTTCGGCAACACTCATATATTCCAGATCCAGAATTTCAAGCGATTCCGTGTACTGTTGATACACGAAAACTATGTTTTTCTGAGATCGAACTGTCACGTCATAGTGCGACAGTGTTCAAGCAGAAGTGCTACTTGTAGTGTGTTGCGGTGTTGTGAATTATTGTAGAAATGGCAAACGCAGATGGAATGAGTCAGCTTATGAGCGATAAGCTGGACAAGAACAACTTCCATGCTTGGAGATTCAGAATGACGAATTTCCTGATGGGAAAAGGATACTGGAAGTACATCGAAGGAGAAAATGAAAATGCTCCGCAGTTACCAGAAAGGAATCAGACTGCAAAACAGTTAAGAGCATATGAGGAATGGAATCAAGGATCATGAAAGGTAATGTATTGGCTATCTGTTAGCATACAGGATAGCATGATTGGACACATACAGGATGCCAAGACTCCAAAATATGCTTAGAACAGCTTGGTCACTTTGTATGAGACTAATACAAAGGCATGGAAATTGCAACTCAACAACGAGCTGCATACATTGGAAAAGAAGAGCATGTCAGTAAGTGACTACACTCTTAAAATCAAAAGCATATGTGAGTCACTTGCATCTATTGGCATGAATGTAGATGATGATGATAAGGTGGAAGTGTGCCTTCGTGGTTTAGGAGCTACATATAAGCAGTTCAGAACTTCCATACAGACTAGGGAAAATACTCCTAATTCTGTTGATCTGGTATCTATGCTGATTATTGAAGAAAAGAATCTTAGTGAGGACTCAAACTCCCAAGGAAAGCCCATTTGTGAGCAGGTATTCTACTCTAGCAGATGAAGGGGCAGAGGTGGAGGTTTTGGAAGTGGAAGAGGAAACAATAACCAAGACCAAGGTCAACAACAGAATCCTGCAGGAGGAAGAGGACAGTTTCGAGGCAGGGGGAGCCAAAGAGGTCGCCGAAATTTCCAAAGAAATGATTCAGGTAATGATAGTAAAGGATGTTGGAATTGTGGTAAACTTGGACACTTTGAACGTGATTGCAAGTTAAAGAATCAAAATAATAGAAGGCAGCAAGACAACTATGCATCCACAAGTGCATATGATTCTGAGAAGTTGTTTATGGTTCAACATCACATGATGAATACGATGTCTGCTAGTGTTTCAAAATCAAATGATAATGTCTGGTATGTTGATTTAGGTGCTTCAAATCACATGACCAGTAATGCAGAATGGTTTAGTAATTTGCAAAAAATGCCAGTTCCTGGATATGTTGAAACAGGTGATGATACATCGCATCCTATTGAGCATACAGGAAACATAGCATTGTCTATGGAGGATGGGAAGGTAAAACATCTTGCTGATGTGTTGCATGTTCCAAATATAACAAAGAATCTGGTTTATGTTGGACAAATGGTTGACCAGGGATTACAAGTCAGGTTCAATGCTGATGGATTATATGTAGAAGAGTACAAGCAGGATGGGCGATTGGTTGCCAAAGGAAACAAAGTGGGTAGGATGTTCACCTTAAATGTGAAGATTCGTGAAATGAATGCAGCCATGTTTGCAAAAGGTGCAGGAGTTATTGCAGATATAGAGATATGGCACAAACGGATTGGACATGCAAACCTGCAAAGGATGAAAATGATGCAGTCAAAGGAGATTGTCCATGGACTACCAAATTTCAAAGTTGCAGAAATCCAAAAGGTATGTGCAGCATGTCAATTTGGTAAACAGTCAAGAGCATCATTTCCACATGACAAGCATGTTAGTGAGAATGTACTAGAAGTAGTACATATAAATGTTTGGGGTCCAGCAAAGACCACATCTATGGGCGGTTGCAGGTTATATGTTACCTTCATTGATGATCATACACGCAAAGTATGGGTATATTTCATGAAAGAGAAGAGCGAGGTGTTCACTCACTTCCAGAATTTTAAAGCTATGGTGGAAAAACAGACACGAAAGTACATTCAAATATTAAGATCTAATGGAGGAGGTGAATACATCTCAAATGAGTTCAACAGTTTTCTAAAAAATCATGGAATTCGGCGTCAGTTTTCATGCAGGTACACACCACAACATAATGGTGTTGCTGAACGCAAAAATAGACATATTGCAGAAATAGCAAGAGCCTTGATGGCTGAGAAGAATATGGGTTACACCTAAAGAGAAGTTTACAGGTAAAAAGCCAAACTTATCACATCTGAAAGTTTTTGGTTGTATTGCATATGTACATGTTCCAGATGAGTTGAGGATGAAGCTTGATCCGAAAGCAGAAAAATGTGTCTTCATTGGATATTCCCTTGAGCAAAAGGGGTACAAATGTTATAACCCACTCACACGATAGGTGAAGGTGAGCAGAGATGTGGTATGTGATGAAATGGCAAGCTTCTATGCAGATACCAAACAAGGACTGAATCTTGAACCAAATGACAAAGAAAATGCTGAAAAATCTAGTGCAGAATCTCAAGTTTTGAGTGGACCGGATGCATCACCAAGCAATAGTTCCAACTCAAATCCATGGAGTGGAAGATTGCGTGGAAATTTCATTCTAGCAAATTCATCAAATACATCCAAGAAAGGTAAAGAAAAGCTTTCTGCTGGTAGTAAAACAAGTGCAGGTTTTGAAGATGTTGATGGAGATTCAAGTGGTTCAGAAAAGAGTATTGATGCGGAACTTGGATTGCCCTCTGTGAAGACTCCAGGAGTAAGAAGGGCACATGCATATGATACAAGAAGAAGTGACCCAGGACCAAGAAGATCTGGGAGGATGCGTAATTCAGTGCAACGATTGACATATGATAGTTACATGGCTCGCCATTGTGCCTACATGACAAAGGTAATACAAGATGTTGAACCTTCTTGTTTTGAAGATGCAATTGGTAATGTAGATTTGGAAAAAGCTATGGATGATGAGATGGCTGCACTTTATGGAAATGATACATGGAAGCTGGTTCCATTGCCGCAAGGAAAGAAACCCATATGCTGTAAATGGGTTTACAAGGTAAAGCATAATGCTGATGGTAGCATAAGCAGGTATAAAGCACGATTGGTAGCTAAAGGATATGCAGAGACATATGGCATTGATTATGAGGAAACATTCAGCCCTATAGCTAAAATGTCTACTGTTAGGACACTTATTGCATTAGCTATAGCAAAAGGATGGACTTTGCATCAGATGGATATGAAGAATGCTTTCCTACATGGTGAGTTACAGGAAGAAGTATATATGGACCAGCCACAAGGATATGAAGATTCAAAGCATCCAGAATATGTTTGCAGGTTGCAAAAGGCTTTGTATGGGCTGAAGCAAGCTCCGCGTGCATGGCATGCAAGGATTGCTGCTTACTTAACTAGCATTGGGTTCTCTATGTGTGATGCAGATCACTCACTATATGCAAGGAAGGTTGATGATGGCATCACTATGGTGGCTATTTATGTTGATGACCTGATTGTAGGTGGTGATAATGAAGAAAGCATCAAAGAGGTAAAGAAAATTCTTATGCAGGATTTCGACATGAAAGATCCTGGTGTGCTGCGCTATTTCTTGGGCATTGAGTTTATACATACAGAAACAGGTATATGGATGTCGCAAAGGCAATATGCCTTGAATATGCTGCAAAAGTATGGTATGGTTGATTGTAAGCCAATTTCTATGCCATTAGATCAGAATTTGAAATTGGATACTACATCAGGTGAAGCATTGGAAAATGCTACTATGTACAGGAAAATTGTGGGAAGTCTCATATATCTCACAATTATAAGGCCTGATCTAAGTTATACTGTTGGACTTGAAAGTCAATTTATGCAGGTTCCCAGGAAGCCACATTTGGATGCTCTGAGGCACACTCTACGTTATGTGAGTGCTACTTTGGATTATGCATTGTTTTATGAAGCTGGTGTAGATTTGCAGGTTCATGGATACACCGATGCAGATTGGGCTGGTAGTACTCCAGATAGAAGATCTACTAGTGGCTTTCTTTTCTCACTTGGAGGTGCAACTATTACATGGAGCAGTAAGAAGCAACCCACTGTTGCTTTGTCGAGTACAGAGGCTGAGTATAGAGGTGCTGCAATGGTAGCATGTGAGGCATCATGGCTGGAGATGTTACTTGCAAATTTAGGTGTGGAAGAGCAAAAGCCTATCACTATCTATTGTGATAATCTTAGCAGCATACAGTTAGCACGAAACCCTGTTTTCCATGCTAGAACAAAGCATATCGAGGTACATTATCACTTCATCAGAGAGAAGGTATTAGCAGGTGATATTGATCTTGTTTATGTGAGAACAGATGAGCAGGTTGCTGATATTTTCACCAAAGCACTTGGAGCTGAGAAGTTGAAGAAGTTTCGGAAGATGCTTGGATTACAGGATATGACGTTGAGCTTGAGGGGGAGTGTTGAGATATCAAGCTCAACATGTGATGATCCAGGATGACACGTACCAGTTTTACGTTCTCTGACCCGGTATATGTCAGGGATACTTCATTGAGCTTTATTAGATTTATCTACCGAGAGTAATGGCACATTTGTTTCTTGCCAGCTCACTCATTCGCGGACATTAGGTTTTTCCTTATGTACTGGTCTTTATATATTGCACTAGTTTTATTCTTGTTTTTTAGGTCATTCTTGTACATTCCTTTTATGTAATAGAAGAAGAAGAAGAAGATCATTCTTCCTTGCCTCAATCTGTGTGTGTGCTTCTCCTTGAGAGTGAGAGTGTGTGTGTGAGCTCACTTCCTTATCTCCTTCTTTGTAACATGCACAAGATTCTGTGAGGGTTCTATGAGGGTTCTAATCAAATTAACTTTCAATTCTTTCCATCGTATCATGCTTATTTTTTTATTGTTACTGTTAGTTTTAAATGTTTTCTTAATCTTTTTTATTGTTTTTAAACTGAATTTTTTCCATTTAAATGTGAATATGACAAATCTTATGTGAGAATATTTAATTATATGTGGCCTTATTGATTTTAGAATTTTAGTTCCTACTAGAATGGCACACAAAGTAGACTGCTATGAAGGATCATGTCATCTACCCTAGCATGGATAACAGCCCATAAGAGGCATCCAACCACAAGCCACTCTTCTAGAAAAATTCAGGTACAGGCACACTATTTGGTAGCATTCCATCGTGTGGGAATGAAGCTTCACAACAAGAGAGAGAGATGTAATGCAAGAAACGCAACCTTCCCCTCCTGTATCTGATGATGAGCCCCCACCTAAGACAACATTCAAAGCAAGTCGCAAACAACAAGGATGGAGATGAGTCATAATGGAGTTAGAGTCAAATTTAGAGGAGTCCTAGGATGAAGAAAGTGTTAATGATCCATCATGGAACAATGATCATATCCTAGTGAACCATCGAGTAACACAATGAGGCAAGAAACGCCCTCCAAATCAAGGGCAAAGACCAACCGATGAAGAAAGAGAACAAAGTCAACATGCAAATATGGCAGAGCATGTCAATGATGAGTCAAGACCATCTAGGCATGCTCCAAGAAGATAGAAGAACTATCAAGTGCACTGTAGATGACAAGGACCACAATCCAACATCCCTCCAAATGCAAGAACACCACAAAGGTGCAAAAAGAAAATTAGAGCCTTTGTAGAGATTCGGCATTACAAAAAGTCTATGGAGGTTCTTATTTTACGAAGGCCATTTGCAAGAGTTGTGAAGGAAGAGCTCCAAAGCTATTGTGCCAGACTTCATATTCAAGGAATAGCCATTAAGGCACTCAAAGAAGCTCTAGAGCTATATCTAATCTCAATGTTGGAAGACTCTAACCTACTTGTTATCCATGCAAAGAAAGTGAGATTACAACCTAATGGTATGAAGCTAGCTAGAAGGATTAGTGGGAATAACCCTTAACATTTGTAAACTCTCTTGTTGAGAGAACTTTTTGTAGTCCCAAATTATTAATATGATCTTCTTCTTATTAATTTTTTCTCTAAAGTGTTTGTTTTTTAATCTATTTTTCTTGAAGTCTATATGTCTCTTAAGTATTTAAAAGTGTGTTTGTGTCTTTGCACATGAGTGTCTTTGTCTTCCACACTATTTATGAAGTTAAGATAATATTTCATGTACATGGAGTGTCTAGTTTTTGCTTTAAATGCTTGCAATGGTTGAGAATAGCAAAGAAAAGGCATGCCACAAAAATGTGGGACTGGGCCCTACAAAAGCTTGGGCCCTACAAAACTTTTGCACGGCTCAATCTTAGATTTTTGTTCAAAGAAACATTTATTTAACTATGCAAAACAAATGAAGTATGTTGTCAAAAACATAAACGCACAATAGAAAATTGAATGCACATGGGAATTGAAATAAGCATAATTTCCATTAAGTATTTACAATTGGCTCTTGGCATTGAGATTCTCAACTAAAATATTTCTTCTTTGGAACATTGTGGAAATTGGTAACTCAAAAATGATTGGGATATTACCTAGGGGTCTGTCAATCCAACATGCAAACCAATTCCTATTTGACGTAATATTTTTCCTCTAAAGTTAACTCCTAGGATAGTAAGGGCTAATCACTTCCTAACCAAAATTACACAATTGGGCCCTTGCTTTATTTTAGATAGCCAAAAAAGTTTCTTCAAGGCTTTGAAAACCAAGTCATGAAGTGCCCTTGAGGGGAATAGTCATTGGTAATCATTACAAATTCTTCCTTCAGTAATTTCCCAATGTAGTTTGCCAAGGAAGAGCCACCACCATGGGCAACCTGATCACCACCACTCCTTGTTGCAAATTTATCAACTTCAATTACTTCCTTCACATAGACATTTAATGAGTACAAATATGAAACATAGTCAACCATAAATGTCATTAGACTAAGATCTTGAAGCCTATCTTTATCCTCTCCTCTTTCCATTACATCTAGAGGAATGGAAGTAAAGAGCAATGTTGTGCTCTTCGTCTCCAAAATTCTTTCCCTTGCTATGGACAAATCCTCATTAGTGGCATTTTGGTTGGGATCACTTAAAATATCCTCGCACACCAAGGAAATAGTGTCTAAAATTGAATCAGCAAATGGAATGGTTGAGTTTTCAACTATGTTGGAAGAGTTTTCCATGGGAACATCAGAGGTAGAACAAAAAATACTAAGGCATTTGTTGAGGCATAGATCAAATGTCTTCTCAATATCATCTATGAATAAAAAATCTTCTCCATCTACAAGCACCATGGAAAACAATTCCATCTCCACCTCTCGTAGAGTGGGTTCAAACGGCCCCAAGTTGGAGGGTTGATGATCTTGTGTAGTATGGGCTTTGTTCAATTTGTCTCCTACGCCATGAGAAAGTTCTCTACTTATTCTTTCGCTCTCCTTTAAGAGTTGAGAGCTTTTGTTTGAGGTTCCTTTTTATCATCTACAAAACCCCTAGTAAAAAGATGGGGTAGGTCCATGGGTGTAGGTTCAAGCTCATCATGACAAAGAAGATAGTTGTATGGAGGAAGTGTTTAAAAGTGTAACGAAAGAAAAACAAGGGGCACAGACTGTGCAAGAAATCCTACGCGAAAAGGGTAAATTCACCAATACTTGGATGCGTTTGAAGAGCAAGTGCAGATCCAAGGATTACCTAACGATGCACTAGTAAAGTACTTCGGTCGTGTAATCATTGGATCCATACTTGAAAGCATCCATTGGCATGCTAGTAAACCTTGGCTCAATTTAGGAAAGAAGACCTTCATAAAATGTTTTTTCTTGGGGATTTTAGTCAGCACAACCAAGAAGGATTTTTTAGATGGGTGAATTCCCTTAAGACAAATGAGTCTCTAACTCATCTTCATGGAGAGTTTGTGAGACGATTTGGTGAGCTTCCTAACGAAGATAGGAATGCATTAAATTGTGACCTTATTATTCACTTCCTCAAGATATTGAGTCCAAAGGATAGTTGTTGAAGTAGAGCAAAGAATAGAAGAGCCTGGTAAAAGGTATGGTTTGACTGATGATTGGGAAAATATAGAACGCGAAATAGAGGTTGTAGCTCAAATGAAACAACCACAATCTGTTCTTTATGCAAAAGCTATTTCTACTCAGCCTAGGGATTTACCTACAATAGGGCACACTAATATGCCAATGTCTACAACTACCGCTACAGCTAATGTTGCAATTGCCCCTAAGGCTCTAATTGAATTTCAATTAGATATTTTGTGTAAAAAAATGGAAAATGTAATGAATATGCAGGCATCTCTTTCCAAAGAAGTTCCTCAATTAAACAATAAAGTGTATCCCATGAGCTTGCATGAGCCTGGTGCTAGCAGTAGTGGCTTAGGCCAAGCAACTATGAGTACACCCATACAACTTGTGATGCCACAATTTACTCCACCTCAACCAGTTTATCAGCGGGTTCCTCCCACTCTGTCTGCTGCTCAGCCAGCTTTCGAGAGAAATATTGATAAAAGAGGTAATGGCGGTAAAAGGTGTGTTTGGTGTGATAGTCAAGATCATGCCATGTATGCCTTTGATGAGTTAAAGAATGTGAAAGATAATCAGTTGATAGTTGAAATTGATAGAAAATTATGGGACTTTAGAACATGACTTCCTTTAGCCGTTAATTGGGGCAAAGGAGGCATGAGGAAATTATATGAAAACTTAACTATTTTCAATGCAACTCCCAGTATCTTGGCTACTAGTTTAGAGCCATTAGATGAGAGGACTCCTTCTACTAGAAGCCAAAACCCGTATTCCATTGAGGCATTGGTGAGAGCTAGAGACAAAATCATGTGCGAAACTGCATGGCAATCTCCTATTGACCAAGCCTCCATATATTCTCACATTGCTAATGTTGAGGAGAAACGGAGGCGAGACGACATGCAAGATGATGTACAAGAGGGAGATAGAAGAGTAACAAGAAGGCACACTAGAGAAAATGAGAAAAGAAATACTAATAATGAAAATAGAGTACACTTTGAAGATACTACAAACTTGTTAGGAAGAGACAAGATGATTAATTGAAAAAGGAAAGAAACCATTAGAAGAAAATAGGCAATCATAGGAAAATCAAAATACCCCAAGTAAAGAAGAAAATAAGAAAATTATCATTGAAAATAATCAAAGTCTAAATATTAAAACTAAGCAAAAATTTGATCAGACACAAGGTGAGGAAAAAGGGAAGAAGAAAGGGAGGGGTCCAAGAGCCATTATGATCTCGAAGCTTGAGAAAAAGAATGATGCTAGAGAGGTCTTTAATGATATACTACTAAAAAGCCAAGTCACTATGTCCCTGGAGCAAGTGTTTTCGATCACGAAACCCGAGTTCAAGAATAGCATTATAAGACTTATTCGAAGAAGAAGATTTCCACTGTCGCAGGATAAGGATATGCAAGATGTTGCAAAGGAAACCTTATCAATGAATGATGTTGTGACATTTAGTGATAGTGACTATGATGAGGAAGAGGATTTTATGACTAGAAGTGTAAATAGGAACTTTTTAGGTCTAATACAACCTAAGAATGAAATGATAAAAGGTGAATACGAGGAACTCCAGAGGTAAAAATTCAGATTGGTGAGGAGAAAGATTCGTGTCTAGCTTTGGCCCTGATTGATTCGGGCTTAGAGATAAACGTAATCTCAAAGAAATTCTTCCATAAATTTAGATGGCCTATTGATAAAGAACATGGTTGGAGAATGAGAACAGTCAATAATGGATCAGGGATCTTACTAGGTGTGTGTGCACATGTGCCTATTATGATAGGAGGTGTTTGAGAAGTATTTTGTTTCTTTGTACAAGAACATTGTTCTTATGAAGTAATTCTCGGGCACCCATTTATAGCAAAAACGAGGATGGAAACAAAAGCTATGAATGATGGGTCAACATATGGAAGAATTCAATCTAAATATGGGATGGATTCCTTGCAAGTAATGAAAGTATGTCCTAATCATTCAGGAAATAGGAAAAATCTACGAAGAAACCCATTGACTCATACAATTATGTGAAGGTTCACTACCTGTTAGAGAATTTGGGGCTGATTATGATGGAAATTTCTATTAGATTCCACTATTCAGCAAGACAATAGTGGAAAATGGTTTGATGTCTCACCTAATGATGTATATAAATTTGAAATCTTTTCAGTTTGCACTCCTATTGCTAGTTTGCGTCTTGTTGAAAAAGAAAAACTTACAAAAACATTTAGAAAAGGAAATGAAAAATATTTTAGAAAGTTAGGATTAATTTCACCTGAAGAAAATTTTGAATGTATGATGGAGCTTTCAAAAAGCACTACTTTGATAGAAGAACTTGAGACTCATTCCCAAGAAAAACTAGAATCAAAATTGATCATTCTTGACTCTATTAAGGAATATGAACTGATTACTAATGTACTGTACGAGAACTTGACGGAACTCCTTTAAGAAATGTGATTGTAGGTAAGAGAATTATGCTATTCAAAAGACGATCGAGAATTGACTACGAGTTAGAAGAAGACTTCTTGGAGGATGAAGATGAAGATGAAGATGAAGATGAAGATGAAGCATGATGTTAATCAGGTGGAATAGTTCTAATTTTTCTTTATTTTTAATATAAAATTTCTTTTTCATGCATTCAATAGTTAGGAATTCATATGTTCCTAGTATAAAAGGAAAAATATTAGAATTATGTAAATAAAGAATTAGAAATCAAAGTAGGGATGTGTATGTGAGTCAAATTTTGTTGAAGAGATGGTGGATAATCACAAGAGATGAGTTGGTGTAGCTAAAGCCTGCTTCACACCTGCTATAAGTGATGGATGGAGAGTGTTGTGGGCCTCCTTAACTAGATAATAAGCATAAATGATCATGTAGGTTGCTTGGAAGTGATGCACAAATGATAGACTGAAAACAAATAGGTAGGCATATGATTCACTGCACAAAACTTGCTATTTTGGTTGAGGCACCTGCTTAGTGTTTTACTCAATTCTCTGAGTATAGCAAAAATTAGTAAAATTCCTTTCGGGGAACTTCAACTAGCTAGAAGCTACCATTCATGAGTGGAATCATATAAAATGATAAACTATATGCAGAGAAATATGTTTAACAAGTTAAGCAAGTACCCCTACTTTTACAGGTCTTGATAGTCACAAACCAATGAGCATTAATTGAATGATATCCAATGATTGCGAGAACCAATATTAATGAGACTTTGTAGGATCAAAATAGACAGTATGCTGAGGATTTCATGCTTTAAATCATGCAAAATGACGCACTACACAGTGAGAACCAGCTCAGACAAAATCACTGTTCTGATAGAGTGTAACAAAGATATGAGAGTAGGAAGTAATGAGCATGTATTGACTAAATCATGTAAAATTACAAAGTCATTGGAAATAACGCACTGCTGATTGAGTGTGAGAGAGCTATGAGGTGAGATCCTCTTCTCAATTAAGGTACATGGAAATGATCTCAGAACCTCGAGATACACACACGATTTTCCTCTCATGTTTTATAGCTTTTTGTTGGAGCTAAGGATTTGAATTCAAATTCAAATCTCCACCTAAAAGTAATCCTAAAGTATAGGATTGATTCTCTCTTGACTTCAACTACCAAATGATATGATATAGATACTTCCTAAATCCTCATGGGCATATTGACCTTTTACAATGGGTAATTAAACTCAATGTTACAAGAGGGTGTACATATGAAGGTTCCTAGGTGATATGCTAATACATCAAGCTTATGTGTATTCATCAAGTATGTAGGCTTGGGCTTAATTGCACCAATAGCTCCCCCTCAATCCTAACATGCTTGATCTTCATTGCTCCTTGATCTCTTGCAGCCGGATCATCAATTTGGACCTATTCATCTTTGTTCCATCCAATGCTTTGGTAAGTAAACCTTCACATTGCAAATGAGTTGATACATATGCTAACTGAATATCCTTGCTTAGCAATTTCTCCCTAATATAATGATAGTGCACTTCGATGTGCTTAGTCCTGGCATGCTACACATGATTAGCGGCCAAATGAAGTGAACTTGTATTATCTCCAAAGATAATTGGAGTGTAGGAATGTATCTCCAAATCTGCAAATAGTGACTTAAGCCACATAGCTTCCTAAGTTACATTAGCCAAACCTCTATTCTTTGCTTCTGTGGAAGATAAGGCCACAATTGGTTGCTTCTTGGATGAACAAGATATGAGTTTTGAACCTACAAAACATAGGTACCCTGAAGTGCTCCCCCTATCATCCTTGGAGCCAGCCCAATCTGCATCAGAATATAACTTTATATCTATGTAAGAATTGAAAGGATAGAATAATCCCTCATTCATTGTACCCTTTAGGTACTTAAGCACCCTGTTTGCAGCTTTCATGTGTGGCTTCCTTGGTACATGCATGAATTGACTCAACGTACTCACAACATATGCAATATCCACTCTTGTCAAGGTAGCACAATTAAGACTACCCATAAGTTATTGATACCCTGTAATGTCTTCACGTAGTTCACCTTCATGTGAACTTAGCTTATGATTGATTTTCATAGGAATACCTGCATCTTTAGTGTTCTCCATCTTAAACTTTACCAACATATCATGTATGTACTTCCTTTGTGTGATGAATATACCTAAATTTATATACACAAGTTATAAGCCAAGGAAATAGGTTAACAACCCTAGATCACTGATTTTAAGTTCCATCAGTTGAGCCTTGACCTGGTTGATACCATCAGAACCATTACTTGCAATAATGATATCATCTACATAGACACACAAGTAGATGATCTTTGATTTATTCTTCTTCACGAATAATGAAGAGTCTACCTTGCTTGCTACGAAGCCTTGATCCTGCAAATAGGTAACAAATCTAAGGTTCGAGCTCTAGGAGCTTGCTTGAGACCATAGAGTGCTTTCCTAAGCTTGCATACATATCTTGCTTTCTCTTCATCTTCAAAACCTAGTGCTTGTGCCATATATACTTCTTCTAATATCCAACCATTTAAAATGCATTTTTGACATCTAACTGATAAAAATTCCAATTTTTGGATGCAGCAAGACTTACCAATACCCTAATTTTTGGCATCTTTGCCATAGGCAAAAATGTTTCTTCATAATCTACTCTATGAGTTTGGGCAAATCCCTTTGCCACTGGTTTTGCCTTCTATCTATTTATACAACCATTAGAGTTCATTTTAACTTTATATATCCACCTTGAAGCAATTACCTTCATATCCAGTTTCTTGGGAACTAGGTCTTAAGTGTGGTTTTCCTGTAATGCTTCCACTTCCTCGTGCATGGCTTCTCTCCATACTTTCTTCTTCTTGGCCTCTTCAAATGAATAAGGCTCCTCTGCCATTGAATCTTTAGTGATGTACATAGAGTGCTTTGTGACTAAGGATGTATCATTTCCATAGCTTATGGGCTCCTTACTTTCTCTTTATGATCTTCTTAAAGCTTGATTGGAGGACTCGGGTAGATCCTCTAATTGTTTGTATTTGAACTTGCCTCTTGACTTCCAAGCTTTGAAATCAATCTGCTCCTCATCTTCTTAGTTGATGTCCTCTGCTTGGTATTGGTCTTCTTGAGTTAGGGTTGGAAAATCATTTTCCAAATCATATGGTAATTTGACTTTCTTGCAAGCATCTTCAAACCAAGAATTATTCTCATCAAATACTACATCCCTACTAACTATGAATGCCTTGTTAGTGGGATTGTATAGTCTATATCCCTTTTGATTCTAATCATACCCAATGAATATGCACTTATCAACCTTAGGATAAATTTTCCCTCTAATTTGTGATGGGATGTGTGCGTAGGCAATGCACCCAAATATTTTGCAATGATCCAATGAGGGTCTCTTACCATTCCAAGCTTTATATCGTGTCATACTATCCAATGCCTTGGATGGAAGCCTGTTAACCAAATAAGTAGCTATAGAAACAACCTTTGCCCATAAATAATTAGGTAATTTTTTCTCATTTAACATAGACCTAGATGCCTCAACAACTAACATGTTCCTTCTCTCTGCCACTTCACTCAATTCAGGGGTATACCAGGTTGTTACTTCCATCTTTATGCCTATGTCCTCTAGAAATAGATCAAACTCATGTGAAAAGTACTCAATACTGGCCACCTCCATCAGACTTGATTCCCTTCAAGCTCCTTCCTATTTGGTTTTCAAATAGTGCCAAATACTTCTTGAAACATGAAAACACCTCATCCTTATGCTTCATAAAATAGAGAATTGTCCACCTACTGTAATCATCAATAAAAGAGACATAGTACCTTGAACCTGAGATGGATGGATCTTTGCTAGGACCCCACACATGAGTGTGTACAAGCTCCAAATAATCTTCATGGATATATCCTTTCACATTGAATGGTTGCCTATGAGCTTTGCCAAATTGGAAAGCTCCACATTTGTAAATCATGTGTTGCTTGGTCACATTAGGAATCCCAAGCACACTTTGATCCCTTCGAATTTGCTTCAGAGTTCTCTCTCCTATGTGCCCTAGCCTCTTGTGCCATATTTCCAACTCAGATAGGGTTTGGTCTCTATAGCTGAATAGTGCTATGTTCCTTGTGTCTTCAATTTCAAAAGTAAACAATCTACCTGACTTCTCACCTTTGGCTATCCTTTTGAATCCTTGTTGGGGGTCTTCCACATATGATCCATGCTTTGTGAACTTGACTTGTAGACCTTTCTCTACAATTTTCCCGATTTGATGTCTTCGCATTCCAATTTTCTTGACTGAATGCTTGGTATCATCACCTATTTGTACCTCATGCTTTCCCCTTGGCTCTTCAAGATCAAACAATAGTGCTACATTCCCTGCCACATGATTTGAACAACCTGAGTCAATGTAAAAGAGATGTTCATCATCTTTACCTTACTTGGATATCATGTTCATGATGAGCAGAGAATCTTCTTGATCTTCAGTGTAGTTATTGAAGTCCCTTCCTGCTCCAAAGCCTCCTTGATAGTCGTTGTTGTTGTTGTAGCCTTGATTGAAGTTATGGTTGTAGCTGCCTCCACCATTGTTGTACCTGCCTCTGGTTTGTCCATAGCTTCCTCTATGGAAGCCTCTTCCCCTTTCGTTCCTTGTATTTTTGTAGCATTCTTCTATAGTGTGGTTGTTGAGACCACATATGTTGCATGGTGAATTATTGTAGGGTCTCCCCCCTACCTTGCTTATCACCTCATCCCCTACTTCTAGCACCTCTTCCTCTTGCTGCATAATTGGCTTGAGAGGTACTAACCTCTTCATCTTATTTCTTACTTCTACCTTTATCCTTAGATTTATTCTTATCTATATAAAGGGTAGAAAATTGGTTACCTCTTGAGTTGTCACCATTACTGTTGAGCTTGTGTGCTAACCACAAAGACTCACGTGGGTTGGATATTCTACATGTGGGAGGTATGGATGATAAGCTAGCATCCAATTGGCTGATCAAAGCATGGTTCAAATCAAAAGCTTCATGGGCTAAGTTGATTCTTAGAAAAAAAAAACATTTCTTATGCTTATAAGAATCCTTAGGTGGAAGTATCTCGATCTATTCACATTGATGTTTTCTTAGCATTGAGTGACTCAGAAAGGATCAGATATTGTTTCATCCATACGAATGAGTTGGGAAAATGTGAAACCATATATCAAGGTTAATGAAGATTGGAAGTGGCAGCTGGATTAAGCAAAATGATTCGATTTCGTTTCTTATTGTTGAAATCAAACAATTTTACTTAGAGAACATCCAAAGAGAAAAGGAGCTATTGAACAATGGATTTAGTAAATGTAAACATCTTTGGAACCATGAGAGGTCATTGAATAAGATTTGAGGACATAGACCCTGGTACGAGAGTTGACTATTATGATTGGTGTCTTCTTAGACACAAGTCAATGCATGGGAAAACTCCAAGATTCATGTGCTTCTTGAGAATGACCCACCCAAAATTGAAGGGTTAAGATGCACCAAGGGTGAAAAACTACGTGAAACTTTGACGATACATAAGCACCTTGACTGGCATATCTCCATTAATAGGAGATGCTGGATGAACTGATCTAGTATCAAATGACAACTTAAGTGGGGGGACATATGTCATATCCTCATTGAGAACAAAAAATCAGTTTTGATGTGGTGAATCGTCCATCGTGGAATTTGGGAAAATGTGAAAGCTAATGAAATATGTAGGGCTCCTCAATGGTGCAAGAGTTTCCTACAAGGTAGAGAGGACCTTGGCCATCTCTTCTTCTCATGCCCAAGAAGCTGCATGATTTGGAAATCTCTTAGAAGGATTTCAAGTTTGCAAAGGAAAATAAACTAGAAAGAAACATTACTTGGTGAAAAAATTCGTTGTTCTTATGCCTTGTGGAATATTATCAAAGGGTAAGCACTCTAAAGGGTATGGAAAGATAGATGTGTGCTCAACTTTGATGTCTATCCAAAAGAATGATGGATTGATAAATCTCAATGCTTGTTAGGCAAGGAATATGTTATTATGAAAATTCACAACCTTTTAGAAACCATAGGATATTTATCTTGCAAAACAATAAGACTAAAAGTAAGTGGGTCTCTCATGAGGGCGACAAAGAAATTATTAACCTTTACAAAGAAATTATTAATCTTCTTAGTGACCCGCTTTACACCATTTTTCACCTGCCAAATCTTAGGTATCCTACTATCTTTGGACTATCATAGCTATTATGCCTTGGGTTGTCCTACCCCTGCCTTATGGGATACAGGAGATCCTAAGGGAACTATGCCCATTCACTATGTAATTGTTCTTTTATTAAATCACTCAAGAGAGACTAGGCCTCAGTTCAACTTTTGTTTAAGAAAAAAATCATTACACCTACATCGCCTTTCGATATGGTTGATAAGCTAGCATCCAAGTCGCTGTTTAAATCATGGTGCAACTCAAAAGCCTCATGGACTAAATTGATTGTTAGAAACAAATCTTCTCTTATGCTTATGGGAAAGCCTAGGTGGAAGGATCTCAATTTGCTCACGTTGATGTTTTCTCAGCATTCGGTGACTCGAAAAGGATCATACCTTGTTTCCTCTATATGGATGAATTGGAAAAAGATGAAACCATATATCAAGTTTAATGAAGGTTGGAATTGGGTGGCTAGGATTAGGCAAAATGATTCTATTTGCTTTCCGATTACAGGAATCAAACAATTCAACTTTGGGAACATCCAAAGATCAAAGAAGCTATGGAACAAATGGTTAGGTTGGTATTGAGATTAATCATAAAAACACATATTTCTACTAAAACATTTCAATGAAGCATTGTAATCATTCAGATGGTGACTACTAAAAAGGAATGTTGCACGGTTCAGAGCCTGACACAACGAGTCTCTAGGGATGCGATCGCTGTAAGAAGTTCGACGTGTCGATAGAATTGTATTAACATCTTGTTCGGCGTCATTGTCGTATTGTTGTTAAAGTTACCTAATATTCTCATTTAGTTTGATTACTATTATTTCGTTAAGAACTATCTTAATTCAATGAAGTTGATCAGTTATTTGCGAAGTACAAACTTGTTCAGCATTGGTTTGATTGTTCTAATCGAGTGCGGTATTGCACGGTGGTTCATATTTGATTGTTTTTCATAGTCTGAATCATTCCATAAGTATCTGCAAATGATATGCTAGAAGATTGCGGTACAAAATATTGTTGAATACTGTGTACAAAGCGACAAAGGGAAAACCAATATTAAACCAATATTTTACAGACTATTATGTCAAACTACCACCCAATAACCCTCCTTTTTAGTCATTCTGTAAACTAGAAAGGCTAACATTGGTGATCCTACTTGGGCGTTGTCACCATTTACTGTAGGAAGAACAAGGATAGTGTACACCAATCCTACATTCCAATATCGAATATCCAGGATACTAGAAAGACAAAGTACCTGTACGAGTGCCTCTATCTCGAGCAAATTTTGGTGAAAGTTTTGAAAAGAAGAAATGATTGGAAGGTGAAAGCAATGAACGAGGGACTACCAAAAGATTGACCGGAATAAAAGAAGAGTTGATGTTTGAAGGAGAGAGCTATAAAGGCGTACAACACATCCACGTTACTAAGGAGTTTCTTGTATGTAAAGGATAGAATTAAGAGGAATCATATGACCGAGTTGAATTTTCAATATTGACCAAGCTTCGATACCAAAGAGTCTTTCCTTATGGTGAAGCAATCCAAAATGGAATATGATGTGCAAAAAAGATATTACCCGATGGGAATTTCTTATAACATGTTTGGGGATTCCTTTGAGACAACCCCAATGCTCATGTGTGAGCATTTGAAGTGAATTCTGATGTAATTGAAAATATGGCTAACCTTATGGTGGACACTAAAGATAAAGCTAGGATCTTCTAGACAACAGTAGTGAACAAAGAAGAAGTGGCTCACGGAATATGACATTAAACATTTTACTACTTATGAAGCAATCAAGGATGCTTTTCTACAGAGATTCCGGTCCAAAAAAATCCCACCCAAATTTTTTTATTTTCTACAAAACAGTAGACTAGAGCCTAATGAGTATGTTAAAGACTATGCTATTATTTTCAAGATGCATTTATGGAAACTTTCAATTGAAAGTAACTTACCGAAAAACATAATTATATAATGGTTCATTAGCTCTAAAGCTAGAGAAAAAGGTCGTTGGTTTCACCAAAGATCTCGAATGGATTGCGGTTGTCAAAGACAAAGGTAGGAATGTGGTTAAGCAAATTTTGTATGTGAAATGTAAAAACCAGAGACACATTGCAAGGAATTGTGGATTGAATCAACTACATTGTGCAATTTGTAATACAGATAACCATGAGACAACTACTTGTGTGAATGGTATTCAAGCCTAGAATCGGATCACACTGAGTGTTGGCATAACTGAATCATTGCCACCCTATACTTAGGTATTGCAACATTTAAGAAACACCTAATACCCAAAGCATGATCAAACAAATCTGCCACAAGGATTAATACAACAGCCATTGTCATCACAACTAGGACCATAAAATTTTGCACTAAAGGGACCAATAAGATGTTACTTCTATGGAGAATTGCGACATATTCGTAGAAACTCTAAATAGGACCAAGATTATGATAAATGTAGGAAGGAGAGAGCAACAACCATGACTAGTTTGTTCATCACTGCAGAAAAGGATACTCAGGCCCTTCCGTATAGACACATTCAATTCAATTGTTGTAGCTTACTACTACAATTTATGAGCCAAGTTTTAAAGAACAAGCACGAATGATGAACATAACACAAAAATGGGTAGGAGATGAACCAAGTGTATTTCCTCCACCGGAACCAATTACTCAAAAACAACAACCATCAACATCATAGAGTGGAACCAATTGTAAAGTATTAATATAAGCTTTAGAGACATGACACAAGACATCTAGTTGAGGCTTGAAGTAAGTCGCTTGTTCTACAAAGAAGCTTTGAACGTGCAAGCTATGGAGGAAGAGCTTCTGCTCTGGCTGGCCTATCACGACTAACACGGGAGATGTCGTGGGTCCATCGTGGACCTGGGGAGGTGTCCATCGTAATTGCTGGTCTCTCACAATTGACAGGGGGGCTTTGTGAGCAGGTTTCCATGATGAACTGGTGCAACTGACTGAGGGGTTTGCTCATCAGTCGCGATTGACTTGGGTTACGGGTGTCCATCGTGCTAACTACGTGTGGGGACTGGAAATCTCTGATCTTCTCAGTTTACCGCCCATGGATAATAGTTCTATCATCTTCGCTTAAAAGGAAAATCAAAAAGGAAAAAGCTTTCAAAAATTGACGTTCGTCATGGTTTGCCTCTACGGAGCCCACTCAGCGCATTCTTTTCCCTTGTTTGTTACCTCTTGTCCCCCTTATGATCTTTGGTTCATCTCTTAAGCTAAGCTCTTAATAGTATACTTTAAAGTTTAATCCTCTGTCGCCTGCTTGGGTCTTTTGTTTAGTGAAGGCATTTATTAGAAAAGGTAAAGAGAAAAAAAAGAAAAAAAGGGAAAGAAAAGAGGCATTAAAAAAAGGGCAACATCCATCTTTCCTTATTTCAAAAGGGTGTAATAGGCCCCTTTCAAAGTTTGGTTACTCAAAGCCTTTTGCTTTGTCGGGCCATTGTCATGGATTTGGCAACCCCCTCATTTGTGAGAAGCAACCTTGCCCCTCCTCCGGGGGACACCGATAACCTGGCCTCTGTGTTGGAGTGGGGATCCTGTGCCGCCCTTGGGGCCTCCGAGAGTGTTGAACCCCCCTTGTTCTCCCTCAGTAGATCCGCAATTCTGTCAACTCAGGAGGAGCTCAAGAAAGTTTTCCTCGTCGGCCAAATGTTTGGCCCTAGCCCCTCGCTCGAAACCGTGCGACAATGGCTTCGCAACGAGTGGTTCCCTCGTGGGCTAATTGTTTGTAAGTGTCAGATCTTACCGGCAAGCCACATGTTGCTAGTCTTCTAAAATGAAGATATGGTGTTTCGAGCCCTAAGCGTCAGAACCTCGCAACTCAACCGAGGGACCCTGTACCTATTCAGATGGTCCCCTGATTTTAGTCCTGACAAATCGAAATCGCTTCGGTACCCTCTCTAGGTTGAGCTCCCGAACCTGCCATACTTCTTGTACAACTTCGTGTGGGACATTGTTTCTCCTATCGGCAAGCCGTTGGCCGCACGTGAGGACATTGGTGGTCTCATTTACGATCGTTCAATGCTCGGTGGCACTCTCAAATCTATGTTGAGGCTGACCTCAACTTGCCGCTTCCATCGAAGATCAAAGTGGACTTGGGTGAAGGGGATGTATGGGAGCAAGACATCAATTACAAAAACCTTCCCAACGCGTGCTTTCATTGTGGCCACAAGGTCACAAGATTAAAGATTGCCGTTTGAGACAAAAAAACAAGCAAAATTAAGAAGCCCCTAGAAATGCTTAAGACAACAAAGGGGCATTGACTCACTCGACGAAGGAAGAGGAAGCCAAGGGCCCCCTTAATCCAAAAGCTGATGCAGACGGGTTCATCAAAGTCAGAAGAAGAAGGAAATGAAGCCCTAGGGCGACTTCTGAGCGAAACAACTTGTCAGTTACTCCCTCCAGCAACTTGTATTGCAATCTGGAAAAGGAGATCAATGAGTTTGACTACCCAGGTGGGAACCAAATTGAGGTGGACACCAACGACAAAGCCCTAGAGATCCCTGACAATAAAGAAACCTCCCACGAGGGTTATACTACAAGCAAAGAGGATGGCTTTACTACTAGTAACAAAGATAACATGGATAGTGAAAGTTCCGTCATCGGATCGACTAATCCGGAAGAGAAAGGACAAAGCTCCCTCCCACAAAGAGGGCTCACTACGACAATGATCATCATCTCGTTAAACACTAGACGACTAACCGACCCCTCAAGAGCAACCATCACTGGTCAATGGCTTCGTGACATTAGCCTAAACCAATAATTCATATGTATTCAAGAGATTAATATTGACAGAGAAGACCTCCAGAAACGGCTTAGACATGTCTCCTTGACCCATGTTTGGATTTCAACGGCGCACCAGCGGGGGTCTGGTGGAAGGGTAATCTCTATTAATCAATTCTTATTTGAAAAGCTTGACAACTCCATTGAAGATGAATGCCATCGATGGATTGTTGTTTCTTTTGGTGCTCCTTTTTGTTTTACTTTAGTTTCTTTGTATGCCCCTAATGGGGAGTTAGAGAGACTGAACACTTGGGCCTCCTTGGACTCGCTCCCCCACAACGTGCTTATTTGTGGTGACTTCAACATGGTGGAGGACCTTGTGGACAGATGGATGGGCAAGGGCAAGGTCATCAATAATCGGGAGAAAGAAACGTGGGACAAAATCAAACTACACTTGGATCTGGTCGAATTCAAAGGCTCAAATGGCTTTTCTTCATCAAATCTCCAAGCGGGTGAGGACCTGAGGAAAGCTAGAATTGATAGATGCTACATCTCTCAGAGCTTTACTCATTAATGGGGCCACCCTTCCCTCTCGCAACGCACCGACCTCACCATCTCTGATCACTACCCGATCATTATCTCTTTCCAACCTTGCACCAACATCCGTAAGGCTCCATGGTTCCACGCTAGTGCGCCCTCCTTCTCTCTCCCCTCCATCCATCAAGAAATTTTTGATGTGTGGAAGGAGGCCTTCGCCTCCGGCTTGTCCCCAGCCAAGTGATGGAGAAGTGTGGTCGATAAGTCACGACAGATCATGATTAGATCCAGGAAGATGCTCGAGACTATGCGACGGGCTCGTAGAGAAGCTTTATATCATAGACTCTCGAGGCTCGAGGAGGAAGTGAACAAAGGAAAATCCCAAGCCCAGAAAAGTCTTCAAAAAATCAGAGCGCTGCTGAGATACGAGGAAGAAATACAAAGGAAAAATTTGCAATTTTTTTTCAAGGAGTGGTGGGCTGGCAAAGCCGACAAACCCACCAAAGGGATGTGTCGTATGCTTAAAAGGAAACATAAGAGAGAATCGATCCCCTTATTGCTAGACTTAAATGGCAATGTATGCAATATGGAGGAAGATCATTTTGGGATCATTGAAGGGCACTTCAGGAGACTCCAGGGACCTCGAATCCCCTCTCCCACCATAGAAGGGATTGTATGACAGCCATATCTAGGGTTTCCCCTCACAGGATACCACTCAACCTTTGCTCCCTGCTACATGCCCCTATCTCTGAAGCAAAAATCATTGAGGTCATTGATGCCCTCCCTTCTGGTAAAAGCCCGGGACCCGACGGGCTCACTAATGAGTTCTTTGAGTCCTTCAAGTTGGTGGTTGCCACCCCTCTTCGTCTGGTTTGGCAAGAGGCGCTCAAGTTTGGTGCGCTTCCTTCTTGTCTCAACAATGACATTATCAAGTTAATACAAAAAAAGGGGAAAAGAATAGAATAGAGAGCTGGCCTCCTATTAGGATGCTCCAAACAGGATACAAGATCATTGCCAGAGTCATCGCCAACAGAATCTCTTGCCACTTGGGAGCGTGGTTAAGCGAGGACCAAAAAGGTTTCATCAAAGGCAGATCAATTTTGGAAACCATTATAGATATCTGGGAAGGTCTTGAATTTGCAAATGAGTCTAAACAAGACGTGGTCTTCCTCAAATTCGACTTTGATAAAGCCTACGACAGGCAGGAATGGGACTATATTTTGCACTCGCTCCAAGATCTTGGATGTAGTAAAAAATTCACCAAGATGATCGCGACCCTTCTCGAAAATGCATCGACCCAAATTAACATTAATGGCAAACTTTCGAACGTGATCAAACTTAGAAGACCTATCAGACAAGGGTGCCCATTGGCTCCCCTTCTCTTTGCCATTGCCACGGAAGGGCTTAGCAGGTTGGTGGAGCATCAGGTGGAAGCTGGTAATATCAAAGGCCTCCGCTTGCCTCATGACCACAGTCAGATCACCATGAGACTTTCTGCTGATGATATGAACACGTTTGTTCACAATGATAGTACCAGTCTAGAGGCATTCTGGAGGTGTCTGACTACTTTTTTGTGAAGCCTCTAAATCCACAATCAACCACTCTAAGACCGCCTTTAGAGCTATTGTTGGGCCATAGCCCAACCTTCTCATTGATCATGGCTGTCAAATCATTCTGCAGGGCCAAATTTTTCGGCTTCTTGGGATCCCCTTGGGGTTGGGCATCGCTATGGAACAATGGTGGAACTGGGTGCTGGCCAAACTCGAAAACAAGCTTAACTATTGGAGAGGTATGCAAATCAATCTTGCTGGTCGTGCTATGGTTATCAACATGTTCCTCCTATCATCTACCATTTATTTCCTTTCTTGTTGGAGACTGAAAGAGTAAGATCTGTCCAAACTGGAAAGTATTTGTAGAAACTTCCTATGGACAGACGACCACAATAGGAGGGGGGTGCCTAAAATCAAATGGTCAATCTGCACCAGCCATAGAGATAGTGGGGGACTTGGTATCCTGGACATTGGGTGCATGGCTAACAAACTAGCGGCCAAATGGATGATTAAGGCTTGGTGCAACGGGGAGGCCTCATGGGCCAAGTTGATCTTCAAAAACAAGAACGAGTTGGCTCTCATGGGTTTCCCAAATTGGAAGAATCTTGACATCTTGACCTTGCTATTTTCCCCGATCCCCGTCTTCCCGAAAGGCTCTAATCTCGTGTGCTCCCTATGGAAGAGTTGGAATAAAGTCAAAAATTACACAAGAATTAGTGAAGACTGGAAGTGGGTAGCCGGTATCAGACAAAATGACTCTATCTAGTTTCTGATCCATGGCATCCGGAGTTTGGAATCTTGGAACATTCAAAATGCCAATAAGTTATGGAATAAAGGCTTCAAAAAGTGGAAACATCTCTAGAAACAAGACACCAACGACTCGATCAACTTCGAGGATATTGACCCTTGCGTCAACATTTTGTACGAAGAATGGAACACTTTGCAAAGCAGATGTCTCGCCTAGGACCCACACAAAGTTCTCCTTCTCATGGGACACGACACTTTGAGCTCGCTTGGTCTCAAATGGCACAATGGGAATTTCTTATCAAAAATCTCGAACATCAAAGAAATGATTGAGTATCAGGTTAACCTCAACAAGAAGTGGTACCTGTCATCGACGCGGCTTCGGTGGGACATGAAGTTCATGGCTATCTGGCACCCCCTTATAGAAATAAAAAATTCTCTCCTCTTATGGAAAATTCTTCATCAAGGAATTTGGACCAGCCTTAAGGCTAGTAAATTTTGTGGGATTCCTCCCTAGTGCAAATCCAACAGACTCTGGCAGACGGTTGGAAAGAAAATTAGACTTGATAAACATCACAGTTGGCAACAAGCCCTGCTGGGAGAAGCGATCGGCTGCTGACGACTCTCTGGAACGCCATCAGAGGGGAAGTCCTATGGAAAATCTTGCGGGAAAGATGTGCTTCCAACTTCGGTGACTCTCCCAAAGAGTGATCAGTTGAGAAATCATTGTTCCTCCTTGGCAAAAGGATTTTTAACTGTAAGAACCCCCCCCCCCCTTCAGGCATCATCAAGTACTCCTTTTGATCAATAACAAGCTTAAACCCAAGTGGGCCCCTCATGAGGGCGATGAGAGGCTGATTAACCTTCTTTGTAATGCCATCTAAGCTCTATAAAATCTTCCCTTGCTTTGTGGGATTTGGGGGGTCCTGTGGGCACTAGTCCCCTTCTCTTGTACTTTTCTTTATTTAATTCAAGTTCGGGAGAATAGGCTAGCACCGAACTTCCTTTATATTAAAAAAAAAAAGAAATCTAGTTGAGAAGATAGGTAATGTGAAAACTTCATATGGTAACATGAACCTATTGAGCAAGGTAAAAACACAAAAGTAGAGGATTTATGGTCCATGTTGAAGTCTTCTCCCATAACATTATAGCTTCGGCAACTTCTATCCTTGCTTCCAAAAGTCCAAGAACAATTTGAGGAACATTTAGGTGTGTTATCCAAACCGAAAGATCCCCGTGTGGTCACCATGTACGCAACCAAAGAGTCTGTGGATCAAGTGGTGATTGATGGAGGATCTAGTGTTAGTTTAGTGTCTCTAGAGTTATGTAAGACGTTTTGTTGGATTAACTTTTAACCAATTTAGTTTTTCATACAAAAAGCCGACCAATCGCATGTCCACCCAGTTGGATTAGTATGGGATATTTCTATTACATTACAGTGAACAACTTTCTCTATGGTTTTTGTAGTTTAAGATATGCTAGATAACACCTACAACTATAATTTCGTATTCGATAGAAAATGGATCAAACAAGATAAAGTCCTTCAAGACTCCTCTCAACAGGAACTGGTAATTAAATAAAAACATCACGAGTATTGAGTACCTTTAGATACAATGAAATCAAGTGAAGTACACACACTTCTGCACATTGCAAAACGTGTACATATGATGGATTGTTTGAGAGATGATGAAGAGAGTGAATTCCTAGAGCAATTTTTGACTTATTTTCCTTATAAATTATGGATTTACAACCACTTTTGGACCGATGTTCTCCTTCTCCCTATATGATGACCTGTGCCATAAATAGTGTTGACCTATCGGAATAGATGATTGTCCTACCGAACCCAATTGATGAGGGTATCCTAGACTGGCTAGAATTAGAGGATAAGCAATCTCACTAGGATATTATTAGTGAAGAACAACTTGTAACCTATAATTTAGGTACAAAAGCTAAGCACAAACTGGTTGAAATTAGTGCCAAACATGATGAAGAGGAGCCGAATAAAGTGCTTCAAGTACTCATGGAATTCCAGGATGTCTTTGCTTGGGATTACGAGGATATGAAGGGTATCGACCCTCGTATTTATCAGCATTGGATACTTTTGCAACGTGATGCTAAACCAACTAGGCAACCAAGCTACCATATAAATCTGCATTATGTAGAGACAATAAAAGAAGAAATTGATCGTCTCTAGAAAGTTGGGTTTATTATCCCAATAGAACACGCAGAGTGGATATCAACCATAGTCCTTATTCCTAAAAGAACAAGAAGCTTCTTATTTTTGTTGATTATTGAAAACTTAATAAAGCTACCTTATTCAATGTTTTTCCGCTCCCTTTTTTTGATAGTGTGCTCAACAATATTGCCAGATGGGAGATTTACTCATTCTTGGATGGATATTGCCACCTTCATGAGAGTTTTCTTAGATGAGTTTTCGATCTTTGGTCGTTAGTGGATCACTTAACTGAATTACACACTACAACATATTGAGGGTATACCGAGGTTGCTACCGAGGAAAATGAATGGGCGTGATTTCTTCGCGACGTCGGTGTTACAGTCCGTATAGGCATCGGAAAGAAAGCACCGGTATGGACGTTGGTATAAGCATCGGTATACGCGTCGGTATTTCTGACGCACATACCGACGTCCATACCGACGTCCCCTTTGGGTGTACCGGCGCATATACCGACGACCATGCTGGAGCTACCAATGCGTATACCGACGACCATAGCTGCACAATTTTTTTTGGGCAGAGTGTGTTGTCTTTTGCTACAGCATGATGTTGTTTAGCAAAAGACAATACACTCTGCCCAACTGAGTACTTGTGTTATGTACTGTAATGGCAACCAAAACATAAACTTATATGAGCAAAAATGAACAATGATTCATGTAATGAAAGCCGTATATTCCATAAATGAAAAGTGTGCAGAAGTGTGGCAAAGCACTTACATATAGGAATCGAATACAAAATTATGGTACATCATTGCCACATAGGAGTGTAATACAAAATTGTGGCAATGTGACAAAACACTCCCATATAGGAATTGAATACAAAATTATGGTTCATCATTGTCGTATGCGAGTGTGATACAAAATTGTGGTATTGATCAAAATATTTACACCTACAATCCTACAACCAAACATATGTATAAAATAAGACCAATTAACGTGACATTTATAAACAACAACTAGAAACACGAAACCAAGATATAACTCTACCTAATCAAGAATATTCTCCCATGAGACGATTGCATCGCGTCCCTCTAAGTCTTGTAACAGTGCAGTCAGCCCATGTCGATATCCATACGATTCTTCAGTTCGCGTTGGAGGACGACCCACTGCCAACTCCCATAGTAAATATGCAAAATGTTAGATGAATATACATAATATACTTAACACAAAAAACTTCAAGAATTAACATCATACTTACAAATTGGTAGCGCATACTGTCGTATCCGCCACTACCTAAATGCGACGTTCCAACCGTATCTAACCGTGTGGCCGCCGCATCTCTCTGTTGACGATACCGATCAGGAGTATGTTGATGCTCATCCTGAATCGATTCCCATTCTTCGGCATCTAGCCATATAGGCTTCGATAAGCTTGATTTGAAAGCATCGCGAGCTTTCGATCGTCGATGCGACATCACCTCGCATGCTGTATGTTGAATCCAATCGAAACTCACAATAGGATTGCCAGGTGCTGGCCGGTACTCTTCATATATGCATTGTGTGATATGAGTTTTAGAGTCTCTATCCTGTTCAGTCCATTTTAACATTACTGAATGACCGGATTCAATAGAGCAGAGTTGTCGTATACGCTGATGCATTGACTTCCCTGCCCCATCCATAACTGGAGCTCCATTACGGATATGATATATCTTCGATTCCTCATGATCATGTGCACCCCAAGGTGTACGTGGAGATCCCATGTGATGCAATATGAAGATCTCATCTCATCCAATGTATATATATGCATGCTTAAGCTTGTATACATATGGATTCATGTATACATATGCATATGCATTCATGTATACATATGCATATGCATTCATGTATACATATGCATATGCATTCATGTATACATATGCATATGCATTCATGTATACATATGCATATGCATTCATGTATACATATGCATATGCATTCATGTATACATATGCATATGCATTCATGTATGCATATGCTTGCTTGTATGCATATGCATGCTTAAGCTTGTATACATATGCATTCATGTATACATATGCATATGCATATGCATACATGTATACATATACATATGCATATGCTTGCTTGTATACGTACATGTACATATACATGTATGTATATGCATACATGTATGCATATGCATATGCATACATGTATGCATATGCATATGCATACATGTATACATATACATATACATATGCATATGCTTGCTTGTATATGTATACATGTATACATATACATATACATATGCTTGCTTGTATGCATATGCATACTTAAGCTTGTATACATATGCATTCATGTATACATATGCATATGCATATGCATACATGTATACATATACATATGCATACATGTATACATATACATATGCAGTATACATATACATATGCATATGCTTGCTTGTATACATAAATCTACATATACATGTATGTATATGCATACATGTATGCTTATGCATATGCATACATGTATGCTTATGCATATGCATACATGTATACATATACATATACATATGCATATGCTTGCTTGTATATGTATACATGTATACATATACATATACATATGCTTGCTTGTATGCATATGCATGCTTAAGCTTGTATACATATCCCTCATGCATGTATGTATGTATATGCATGCATGCATGTATGCATATGCATGTATGCATATGCATGTATGCATATGCATGTATGCATATGCATGTATGCATATGCATACATGCATGTATGCATAACTGCATATATGCATATGCATGCATGTATGTATGCATATGTATGCATGTATGTATGCATATGCATGCATGTATGTATGAATATGCATGCATGTATGTATGCATATCCCTCATGCATGTATGTATACATATCCATGCTGCATGTATGCATATGCATGCATGCATGTATGCATATGCATGCATGCATGTATGCATGCATGCATGCATATATGCATATGCATGTATGCATATGCATGCATGCATGTATGCATACGCATCCATGCATGTATGCATACGCATCCATGCATGTATGCATATGCATGTATGTATGCATATGCATGCATGTATCCATATGCATGCATGCATGTATGCATATGCATGCATGCATGTATGCATATGCATGCATGCATGTATGCATATGCATGCATGTATGTATGCATATCCCTCATGCATGTATGTATGTATATGCATGTATGCATGTATGCATATGCATGCATGCATGTATGTATGCATATGCGTGCATGTATGCATATGCATATCCCTCATGCATGCATGCATGTAAGCATGTAAGAATGTATGTATGCATGCATAATAGAAAACAAAAATATAAAGAAAGAAAACAAAAAATAAAGAAGATATAAAGTAAACATGTATGCATGCATATGCATGCATGCATGTATGAATGCATGTATGCGTATGCATGCATGTATGCATATCCATGCATGCATGTATGCATATCCATGCATGTATGCATATGCATGCATGAATGTATGCATATGCATGTATGTATGTGTATGCATGGATGTATGTATGCCTATGCATGCATGTATGTATGCATATCCCTCATGCATTCATGTATACATATCCATGCATGCATGTATGCATATCCATGCATGCATGTATGCATATCCATGCATGCATGTATGCATATGCATGAATGCATGCATGTATGCATATGCATGAGTGCATGCATGTATGCATATGCATGCATGCATGCATGTTTGCATATGCATGCATGCATGTATGCATATGCATGCATGTATGCATATGCATGCATGCATGTATGTATGCATATGCATGCGTGTATGCATATGCATGCGTGTATGCATATGCATGCGTGTATGCATATGCATGCGTGTATGCATGCATGTATGCATATGCATATCCCTCATGCATGCATGCATGTAAGCATGTAAGCATGTATGTATGTATGCATATCCCTCATACATGTATGTATACATATCCATGCATGCATGCATGTATGCATATGCATGCATGCATGCATGCATATGCGTATGCATATGCATGCATGCATGTATGCATATGCATGCATGCATGTATGTATGTGTATCCCTCATGCATGTATGTATGCATATGCATATCCCTCATGTATGCATGCATGTAAGCATGTAAGCATGTATGTATGCATGCATATTAGAAAACAAAAATATAAAGAAAGAAAACAAAAAATAAAGAAGATATAAAGCATGTATGTATGCATATGCATGCATGCATGTATGCATATGCATATCCCTCATGCATGCATGCATGCATGTATGCATATGCATATCCCTCATGCATGCATGTATGCATATGCATATCCCTCATGCATGCATGTATGCATATGCATTCATGTATGCATATGCATTCATGTATGTATGCATATGCATGAATGCATGTATGCATATGCATGCATGCATGCATGCATGCATGTATGCATATGCATGCATGTATGCATATGCATATCCCTCTCTCTCTCTCTCTCAAACAAAAATAAAGGGAGAAGGTATTAGAAAACAAAAATATAAAGAAAGATAAAAGAGTGATATATGTCTTACTTACATTGATGTTATTTTTGAATCAAGAATGTCAAAATCCACTATACATTCTCTTTCTTTGAATTTCCAAAGATTTGATCTCAAAAATCTCTTGCAAAACGTAAGAGAGAAGATATTAGAAAAGCAAAAACATAAAGAAAGAAAACAGAGTGATACAATATGTGCGATCTACTTACCAAAGCATCAGATCTCTAAAAATAGAGGTGTGTTTAGAGAGAGAGAGAGAGAGAGACAATTGTTTGAATCACGGTCGTCAAATCCACTTGAAGTTCTTCTTCGTCGAATTTCCAAAGATTTGATCCCAAAATCTCTTGCAAAACCAAACAAAGAACATATTAGTAAAGAAAAAACATAGAAAAAGAAAAAAAAGTGCTACAATATGTGCGATCTACTTACCAAAACTTCAGATCTATAAAGATAGAGGTCTGTTTAGAGAGAGAGAGAGAGAGAGAGAGGGAGAGGGAAAGAGGGTGAGAGATGAGGAGAGAGTGAGAGAGAGAGAGAGGGAGAGAGAGAGATAGTGAGAGAGAGGGAGGGAGAGAGAGAGAGAGGGAGAGAGAGAGAGACGGAAGGGAGGGAGAGAGGGAGAGAGAGAGAGAGGATGACAAACAGAGATCTACTGTTGGCGCACGCAAACCCGAAAGGAGAAGATCTAGTTCAAAACGCTCAGAATGACGAATTTCGGGTTCGGGCCGAGTTAAAAAGAGAGCATCGGTAGTTCCAGCAAAGTACCGACGCATATACCGATGCATATATCGACACATATATCGACGCTTATACCGACGTTGTGTTTCCGAGGCAAAGCGGCTTTCCCAAATTGTTTGAGGGGTATACCAACGCCGATAGCTGCCCGTCGGTACACTAACTGTCGGTATTCCCTCGATATGTTGTAGTGACAGTTATGTTTTCTCAAGTGTGGCGAATATAAATTGTGCCTAAATTTTGCAAAGTCTGTATTGTTTGTTTAGTGTGGGATGTTGTTGGGTAATATCATCTTGGCCGAGGGTATGGAGGTTGATCCCGACAAGGTCAAAGTTGTATTAGAAGCTCCCACCTCATGGAATGCTAAGGAAGTTCTTGATTTTCTTGGGAAAATTAGGTGGTATGGTCACCACTTGAGGTGGGTGGTGCATCTCACTATTCCCTTGAACAAATTAATTAATCTCCCATGGAAAGATTTTCATTGGCCACTAGAGTGCGAGTGTGCTTTTGATTGCTTGAAGACCTTATTGACGTAGACCCCTATTCTATACACACCCAATTAGGAGCTACCATTTGACATTTTCATTGACACCAGATATAGCTATCAGTAGTGTTCTTACTTAGGTAAATGATAAAAGGTATAGACCAATTTACTACGCAAGCCAATGACTTGCCAATGCGGAGAAGAATTATTTAGTGATTGAAAGGGAGTGTCGCAGATTGATCTACTCTATTAAGAAGTATCACCATTACTTATTAGGCTGTAAATTTACTTTCCATGTGGATCACATCAATCTCATTTAAGTTTAGTTCAGAATTAGGTTGGTAGCCCAATGTGTACTACAGATACAAGAATTTGATTTCGATATTGTTGTGCTGAACTGACATGTATTAATGGATTTTCTCTCCCGGTTTGATTTCGGTGAGGCAGCTAACGTAACTCGCATGAACCCTCTAGCTCTTTATATGACCCAATGGGCTAGTGTTGTGGCGGCATCATAGGATCTTGCTATCATTTAGGATGATACAATTTCCTCTTTTTTGAAGACCGGTCTACTCTCGGATCCCTTATCCTTATCGGAGCACCATAAATTAGTAGTCTATAATAAGCGCTTTACCATTAGTATAGATCAGCTTTATTATTGGGATCTCTCGGGTGCTTGGCTTCACTATGTTCCCCTACATGACGTACCTGTGATTCTTGCCTCCACTCATTCTGACCCCACCGAACCACATTTCTCAATGGATTCAACTTTAAGGAAAGTGCTATAGAGTGGGTTGTGGTGGCCTACAATGAGCAAAGATGTTCAACAATATGTGCTCACATGTAATCCGTGTTAGAGGATTGGGAAACATGTTCTGGGTAAACATTTCCTCCTTTAGCCTATTATGGCCCTTGAACCCTTCGAGAAACAGGGATTAGATTTTGTTGAGCCCATTTCCCCTCCTGCAATTTCTACCAGTAACTGGTATATCTTCACTTGCACTGACTATGCAACCAGATGGGCTAAAGCTTGGGCTTTAAAGAATGTTACGATGGTTTCAGTGACTCAGTGTCTTACCAGAGAAGTTTTTCTAAGTTTTGGTTTACCCCTAGAACTTGTTTCAGATCATGGAGCTCATTTTGTGAATGAGTTAGTTAAAGACTTTACAAGTGAAAATAATATCATCCATAAATTTAGTACACCTTACTAACCTTGCATCAACGTTCTAGCATCAACGTTCTAGCAGAAATTACTAATAAGACTTTATTAACTATGCTACAAAAAATAATTCAATTCTCTCTTGAGCATTGGGAAGAGGTGCTTCCTTCAGTTCTTTGGGCTTAGCATACCACATAAAAATGCTACCAGGTTCACACACTTCAAACTAGCCTTTGAAATTGAAGAAATCTCTCAAATGGAAATAATGTTCTCGAGTCTCTGTGTTGCCATAGAACCAAAACTCTTACCGCAATAGTCGATTTATAGCAGACTTGATGACCTACATGCCTTCGATGAAGCTTGTTTCCAAAGCTTTCTACTCATGTAGGAGATGAGAATCTAGCAAGCTCAAACCCATGACCGTTTCCTCAAGACTGTTAATAGTCAGCCATTTAGGATTACTCTACAACTCTAAAGGTGATTGAAAAGTAAGGAAATTAAAGCTAGATGGATCGGTAACTACCAAATTGTAGTGTACATTGGTGCGGCTATTACTCTACAACTCTAAAGGTGATTGAAAAGTAAGGAAATTAAAGCTAGATGGATCGGTAACTACCAAATTGTAGTGTACATTGGTGCGGCTATGTTTTGCTTGACCAATCTTATCGGAGAAATTTTATGAAGTCCCTTTAATAGACTGGTGTTATGCCCTTTTTGCACTCTCCTCAAGAAATGATGTCTTCTCACGGCTCCTTATAGACGCACACCATCCACATCCCACCTTCATGCATTTTTCCATGCAATTCTATTGTGGTTGGTAGCATTCAATTACATGTTCTCATTTTCTATGGTGGTCTTGTATGTGTTTATGCCCTTTTACTCCTTCCCAAATGTATTTTATCCTCTGTTTTTGTCCTTAATTTGTTTACGTTATGTACTGTGTGTGAATATTTGCACTATGTGTATCCTTGTTGCTTTGCACTCTTGCTACTTTTTCCTGGCATCCTTGCAGCCATGGAAAGCCCTCCTACACCTCGCTATGTTTGTCACTACTATAGCTTCCAACCTAGCTAAGTATTTCCAAGTGTCCGGCTTGTTGCCGTTTGCACAGCTACCATGGCACAAGGTGCCTTCTCACCCCTTGTTCGTGAACTTAGTACACATCATTTTGGACTGACTTGTTTCCATCACCACCTGACTCGTTGTCGAGTCGTACCTAACGACTTGCATCACTTTAGACACTATATCGCCTCTATCTCCCAAATGTTAGCTACATTGAGGTCACTCTGCTCCCCATACTCACAATGAATGTCCTCTTCCCCCTCCAATCATCTAGCGAATGTGCCATTGTGTGTCATCTGCCCCCTAAATGTTACGCCCGTCAATGTTTGTTCATTACCATCAATCTCCGAAAACATGCCTATGGGATTTCTTGCCCCATGTATTCGGTAATTGACTTAGTAGTGGTTAAGCAATTGTCCAAAGAGGAGGTCCCACAAACATAGTTACCCCACATCTTCTCCTTGCTCCTTCTCGATCCCCCTTCTATGATTTCCACTTCTATCGCACCCATCATTCCATCCTCTATAGTATCATCTTATATGGAAGAAGGTGAAGAAGAAGCAGATTTTTTTTTTTTTTTTATGTAAAGGAAGTTCGGCAATAGCCTACTCTCCCGGACTTGAATTAAATAAAGAAAAGTACAAGAGAAGGGGACTAGTGCCCACGGGACCCCCCAAATCCCACAAAGCAAGGGAAGCTTTTACAGAGCTTAGATGACATTACAAAGAAGGTTAATTACCCTCTCATCACCCTCATGTGGGGCCCACTTGGGTTTAAGCTTGTTATCGATCAAAAGGAGTACTTGATGATGCCTAAAGGGGGGGGATTTTTTACAGTTGACAATCCTTTTGCCAAGGAGGAACAACGATTTCTCAATTGACCACTCCTTGGGGGAGTCACCGAAGTTGAAAGCACATCTTTCCCGCCAGATTTTCCATAGAACCTCCCCTCTGATGGCGTTCTAGAGAGTCGCGGAGCAGCCGATCGCTTCTCCCAGTAGGGCTTGCTGCCAACTGATACGTTTTTGAAGTCTAATTCTCTTTCCAACCACCTGCCAGAGTCTGTTGGAGTTGGGGTAGGTAAAGAAGATGTGTGAAACATCTTCGATAGACCGGTGGCAGCGTTTGCACCAGGGAGGGATCCCACAAATTTTGGTAGCCTTAAGGTTGGTCCAGATTCCGTGATGAAGAATTTGCCATAAGAGGACAGACTTTTTGATTTCTATGAGGGGGTGCCAGATAGCCATGAACCTCATGTCCCACCGAAGCCGCGTCCATGACAGGCACCACTTTTTGTTGAGGTTAACCTGATAGTCGATCGTTTCTTTGATGTTCGGGATTTTTGATAGACTATTCCCATTGTGCCATTTGAGACCAAGCGAACTCGGCATGTCGTGTCCCATGAGAAGGCGAACTTTGTGTCGGTCCCAGGCGAGAAATCTGCTTTGCAAAGTGTTCCATTCTTCATGCGAAATGTTGATGCTAGGGTCAATATCCTCAAAGTTGATCCAGCGGTTGGTGTCTTGTTTCCAGAGATGTTTCCATTTTTTGAAGCCTTTGTTCCATAGCTTCTTGGCGTTTTGAATGTTCCAAGATTCCACACTCCGGATGCCATGGATCAGAAACCAGATAGAGTCGTTTTGTCTGATACCGGCAGCCCACTTCCAGTCTTCACTTATTCTTGTGAAGCAGATTTAGTGTCGATGTGTTTCTCCTACAATCAATGGGGCATCCTTGTCATGCTCGCTACGACTTCCAGCTCCTCTTCTGCCCAATCCAACACTGGAATTATCATCACATCCAAAGAGGCCACAGTTGTAGCTACAAAGGCAAAAGTCCTTTCAACCTTCGTTGCTAATGGTGATGTCCAAATCATAGATGGTGTTGAGCAATCCACGAGTCGAATGCCGATGGACATGACCAATCGGCCACAAGTCCTCCTCTACAAATGGTAATTTCATCCTTCCTCAGTGATATTATCATTCGAATTTTTGAGCCGCAGGTTTTGGGTCAGTGCCAAAGCGATCTCCCTACTTGATGTCCAAGAGATTTCCCTAACTAAAGACCCTCTATCTCTATTCAACCTACTCTTCCCACTATACCTTTTGGTCCTATTGTATCCCATAAGGTCAACCCTGTTCATGAAGCAACCATTGAAATCATGCCGTTGGAATCCCCTACATATTCACCTCCTCCTGTAACCTTTGATGAACTTGCTGCTTATGAATTCACGCTTTGTGCATTGGCCACACAACTCATTCCCGTGAGTTCCTTTATATAGTTTGGGATTGGCCCCCATTTTGCATTGGACACTCCTGATGAGATCCTCCATTTTGCAGGTCTAGTTTCGTGAGTGCATGCCTCCCGAGGTCGAGTCAACACGGAGATACTCCTTGAAGATGCCGCCCAACCACGTGGGATTCCCCATTTCTCTCTCTTTGAATCCTTTCCCATGAAGGGAAATGCTCCATGCATCTCATATGAGTGCCACTTGGCACTCATGTGAGTATCATACTCACCATATATAAGAGGGGGTTCTCACTTCTAAGTCCTAACTAATATATGATACTCCATGTGACATTTCCTTCCCCCAAGTTCCATTTTTGTCCTCAAAAATGGTATTGGAAGGTCTGATAGAAAGAGAGAAATAATAGAGCCACCACTCCCACTATATCCCCATGTATAAAAATACATGGACATATCTCCGTGTTGTTTCCCCTTATTCTTCCGCTTAAGAAGACCCTTGGGAAGGTAATCTAAAATTGGGAAACTGTCTCTGAAGGGTGCAAACCGGCTCCCATGTGGTACTATCTTATGAGCTATCTTTCCACTTTACTAGACACTCTTTATACAAGTGACTTCTCGTCCGTTTCTCTCGAGTGCGTAGTATGCTCTCAGGCTCATGTGGAATAGATTGAAGAGAAATAGGCTCTACTACCTCATTGTCTAGAATGAGGTTGTCAGATTCACCTAGCCTTTTCTTAAGCCGACTAACATGAAAAATTGGATGGATTTGACTATTCTCTGGAAGTAGGAGCTGGTAAGCCATCTTTCCTATTCTCTTAAGTATTCAGAAAGGTCCACAATACCTAGGAGATAGTTTTGGACAAGGTCCCGTCTTCATGGTTTTAGATCGACACTATTGTTGAGGAATTCCGGGAGGGCACCAAAAGCCAAAGCCTCTTGCCAAACCAAGCATAACGAGGTGGCCATTACCTACTTGAAAGACTTGAAAAATTCATTTGTGAGGCCATCAGGACCCGGGCTTTTCCCATTGGGGAGCATATCGATCACTTCAAGAATCTCACTAACTAAAAAGGGTACCTCAAGAAGAGACTTCATGCTAGGTGGTATTCTCGAGGGGGAGACTCTCTAGGTGTTCGCCATGCAATCCCTCGTATGGGGAGAGAGAGGCATCGAAACCCTCACGAGCTGAGTAAAATGGTTGACAATAATAGTACTGTTTCCTTCTTTTGTTTTGCATTCGACCCCATCGCTACCAATCAAGAAGGGAATCGAGTCTCTAGATTGTTTCCTCTTGAGGATGCCACACATCTCTTTTGTTGGTTTGTCAGCCTTGACCACCCACCAATCTTTCAAGTGTACATGCAAGTTTTTCGTTTGAATTTCTTCCTCATATCTTAACATGCCTCTAATTTTCCGTAGTCCCATCTGGTATTGGAAGTTCCCATTGTTCACTTCCTCCTCAAGGCGCCAAAGCCTCCGATAGAGCTTCTCTCTTCGTCTTCATTGAACATTGCGAAGCATCTTGTGGGTCCTGATTATAATTTGACGAGTCTTCTCAACAACAGTCCTCCAACACTTGGCCGGTCAGGCGCCATTGGCAAAAGCCATGTTCCATACTAGGGTAATTTCCTAATGGACGGAAGGAAGGGAGAATGACGTCTGGCAAGCATGAAACTAAGATGCTTTTTTGAGTTTCGCAATTGGCTTAAAGGTGAGAGTAATAGGGAATTGATCCGATATGATGAGGTCAAAGTGTTGCGAGATGTGAGACTGACTCCACTGACTGATAATGTTTTGTACAATATAGCTTCTGTCGAGTCTTGCTTTCCTTAGGTCATCCCCAGATTGGAGGTTTGAACAAGAGAAACCATTCTTATCTTTAACTCCCACTAGGTCGAGTTGGATCTTGATTTTATCCGAGATGTCTTTCTCTTGAAGGCATGCTCCCTATAATCCCACCGATCCAATCGACAAGTTGTTTGGTACGCACCCTCCCTTGAACTTCTAGGTTGTCGTTGCATAAGCAATGGCTCTGGTGTGGGCTTATCATCAATAAGTGTCACTTCTTGCGTGCCAACCAAATCCTTCTTGTGCTTTGTGGGGACTTTAGCACAGGAAGGATTTGTTTGGCACGCAAGAAGTGACACTTACTGATGATAAACCCACACGAGAGCCATTGATGATAAACCCACACGAGAGCCATTGCTTATGCAACGACAACCTAGAAGTTCAAGGGAGGGTGCGTACCAAACAAATTGTCGATTAAGCACTTCTTCTTTAGCTCTTCTTGCCTCTTCAAGAGATCAATCTTTTGAAGAGAAACCACTTGTTGAAGTTTAACTCCAAACAATGGGAGAGAGTCATTGCTAGCGTTTTCTACTGCCTATTGGACAACATTGCTAACAACAAGGGAGGGGGTTGCCATGAAAAACAATGCCAAATATTGATGGTCGCAAACCTGTCGTTTACTAGAATCACATTAAAATCACTCCATCTTATAGGAACAAAGCATTGGTCCTCACTCGATTATCCGATTGTTGAAGGCAAGTTTTGTTGCTCTTATTTCATTCTTCTTTTCTTTTTCCTCCACTTTTAACTATTCTTTCCTTTACGTTTTTCTCTTGATTTTTTTTCTTAAGCTTTTTGCCCTCTTCTTATCTCTTCTTTGTTCTTAAGAAAACATGTTTAAAACTATAACAAGGATAAAAAGTCCCAAGAGGTCTCGAGAGAATTATGAAGAAGATTGATAATCTTTTTATCCCATTCTAAGTACCCACTTATGTTTCACCTTGTTGTTTTATAGAATAAATTCCCTATGGTGCCTAAGCGAGGGGGCACTTCTTACCATTCCCAATTCATCTATTGAGAAAAACTAGGGATTTCTCAATTGACCATTCTTTGAAGGTTTTTCGATCTTCATTGTGCATCTTTCCTTTTAACTCTTCTAAAGATCTTTGCTTCAAAAAAAGGTCCACAGAGCACTTGAGCAAACAATCACTTTGTCAAACAGAGTTTGCTTCCAATTAACCTAACAAGAAAACTCTAAAATCAAGTACAGACAATGCCAAACCTGACAACAACATTTGTTTATTTTTGAGAGTACAATGAATTGGAAAGACACACACACCCGACCTGGTAAGGTAGAGGCACCCATCTTGGGGAACTTTGAGGCATCCAACCCTAGGTGGGACTTGATCCCTAGCCATCTACCTAAGAATACAAGGCACATCCGCTAAACCATGCCCGATGGATTACAACAACAAATATTATTGTATTTGGCATTATTCCAAATCCCCTAGTGGAGAATAAGCGACATAGGAATGAATTTATTTGTTTTCAATAAGGGGGTGCCACAATTCCGCAAATTTGTGTTCTCATTGGATCGAAGGCCAACTCAAACACCACTTCTTGTTACGTGAACCTTGGAAGTGAGGTTTCGTTTGATAGTAGGAAGAACCTCCATCTTTCTTTCATTATGCCGCTGAAAACCTTCCATGTATGGGAAGAAAATCAAGAGGCAACAATTTTCTTCATCCCAATCACTAATTTTGTTCATTGATAGGCATGAATCTTTGAAATCAACTCTACAAATTGGATAAATGTCCTCAAATTTTCCAATATCTTTGATCTTGGTTCTAGAGATTCTCTAGCATACAAAATCCTTAGTTATAGAGTCTTTGAGCTCCATGGAGGCACTAAGCTTCAACAGTATCAATTCTAGTAATTGGGGACTAAATGGAGTCGTGTTGTGTGATGCTAGCAGCCCAGTTCCAATTACCATTGATGGTGCAAAGGGCCTCCTCTCATTCCATCCCTTCCATAAGGAGTGCATAAGATCCAAACCCTTAGGAGTTATCGGGAACGGAGAGAACAGGAGAATGATTATGTCAGTCCCTCACGACCTCTAGAGATGGAGACCGAGTAGAGAAAGTACATCACAGTTATTGAAAAAAAGCTTCGCCTACTTCATGTTGCTATCAAATATTCTAAATCCAAGAAAATCAATGGAAATTGACCTGTATCCATGGATATGTAGATTAGGTGAATTACGTAGATGGAGAAAGAATACAAGACACTCAACTATGCAATTGGAAAGTGAAAATTCAAGCTTTAAATATAAGACAGATTTTAAGCTCATAAACATGGAGCACATAGAGATATCTTGCATAGAGGGTGCCTATGGGATGTCGAAGATTGCACTATCTGATGTATTTTCTCAAAGCAGCTCTTCGAGCAACGAAAATAAAGGTGTGCCAGATATGTTCTCTACCACTTAAATATGTTTTGTACCACATAGGGCCACCACAAATTATCTTGGCTATGGCATTGGTTGATAAGCCTCTATGGAGAATTCATCATATGAGGACAACTTTCTTATTATCAATCATCGAGTGCCACAGCTCATTGAACCATTTTCTGATAAGGGACCTATTAATTTGTATGATTCTCTAAAACATTTCAACATCCTTGAGCTTGTCTTTGTTGTTCGACTTGAAGCCCTTCCGGTTGAGAGTGGCCTCTTTGAGTGAAAGAGGAGCCTAGTATGCACCCAAGGCATTGATACTTTTGTAAACGCAAAGTATTCCTCCATCCTCCAGAGTGCTTCCCAACCCGCTATCACTTTTTGAGAATTTCTAGAGCACATTTTGGTAGTTAAGTAAGCTCTCGTACTATTTTAAAGTGACTTTTATACAAACACAATGTGAAAAGGACCATGTAAAGGATTGTTTTAGATCCATTGAGTGAAATTTTGTGCATCTTAACGCATGGGCTGTTTTGTTCCATCTCCTTATTTTTCTTTATAATATAAAGGAAGTTCGGCATTAGCCTACTCTCCTGGACTTGAATTAAATAAAGAAAAGTACAAGAGAAGGTGACTAGTACTCATGGGACCCCCCAAATCCCACAAAGCAGGGGAAGCTTTTACAAAGCTTAGATGGCATTACAAAGAAGGTTAATCACCCTCTCATCACCCTCATGAGGGGCCCACTTGGGTTTAAGCTTGTTATTGATCAAAAGGAGTACTTGATGATGCCTGAAGGGGGGGGGGGGTTTCTTACAGTTAACAATCCTTTTGCCAAGGAGGAACAACGATTTCTCAATTGACCACTCTTTGGGGGAGTCACCGAAGTTGAAAGCACATCTTTCTTGCCAGATTTTCCATAGGACGTCCCCTCTGATGGCGTTCTAGAGAGTCGCGGAGCAGCCGATCGCTTCTTCCAGCAGGGCTTGCTGCCAACTGAGATGTTTCTGAAGTCTAATTTTCTTTCCAACTATCTCCCAAAGTCTGTTGGAGTTGGGGCAGGTAAAGAAGATGTGTGAAACATCTTCGATAGACTGGTAGCAGCGTTTGCACCAGGGAGGAATGCCACAAAATTTGCTACCCTTAAGGTTGGTCCAGATTCCATGATGAAGAATTTGCCATAAGAGGACAAACTTTTTGATTTCTATGAGGGGGTGGTAGATAGCCATGAACTTCATGTCCCACTGAAGTCGCGTCCATGATAGGCACCACTTCTTGTTGAGGTTAACCTGATATTCAATCGTTTCTTTGATGTTCGGGTTTTTTGATAGGCTTCCCATTGTGCCATTTGAGACCAAGCGAGCTCGATGTGTCATGTCCCATGAGAAGGCGAACTTTGTTTCGGTCCCAGGCGAGACATCTGCTTTGCAAAGTGTTCCATTCTTCGTACAAAATGTTGATGCAAGGGTCAATATCCTCGAAGTTGATCTAGCGGTTGGCGTCTTGTTTCCAGAGATGTTTCCATTTTTTGAAGCCTTTATTCCATAACTTCTTGGCGCGTCCATGATAGGCACCACTTCTTGTTGAGGTTAACCTGATATTCAATCGTTTCTTTGATGTTCGGGTTTTTTGATAGGCTATTCCTATTGTGCCATTTGAGACCAAGCGAGCTCGATGTGTCATGTCCCATGAGAAGGCGAACTTTGTTTCGGTCCCAGACGAGACATCTGCTTTGCAAAGTGTTCCATTCTTCGTACAAAATGTTGATGCAAGGGTCAATATCCTCGAAATTGATCTAGCGGTTGGTGTCTTGTTTCCAGAGATGTTCCCATTTTTTGAAGCCTTTATTCCATAACTTCTTGGCATTTTGAATGTTCCAAGATTCCACACTCCGGATGCCATGGATTGCAAACCCGATAGAGTCGTTTTGTCTGATACTGGCTGTCCACTTCTAGTCTTCACTAATTCTTGTGTAGCTTTTGACTTTGTTCCAACTCTTCCATAGGGAGCACACGAGATTAGAGCCTTTCGGGAAGACGGGAATCGAGGAAAACAACAAGGTCAAGATGTCAAGATTCTTCCAATTTGGAAAACTCATGAGAGCCAACTCATTCTTGTTTCTGAAGATCAACTTGGCCCACGAGGCCCTCATTGCACCAAGCCTTAATCATCCATCTCCTTCTTTGCTTGGAGCTCCCACGGTGTTCTTCAAGTGTCTCAACACCATACTTATCATGTGTGACTAGTTTGGCATGTAATAACCGTGTGTTTCGCTTCATTGGAATCTGCGTTTTGCGGGTTGTTTCTCTTTTACTTGAGATTCTTCTGAGTTCCATAGCTTAAAGGAGGCATGGCTTCATTCAATCAAATATGACATGGTACTTAGATTGACAAACAAAACTGATCTCCACCACCAGAATTGGGTGAGCATCAAGTTTGCAGGTCCACATTAGTTATTACACCCTCATCGAGGTTCATCTTATTGTTTGAGGCCTCTATTGAAGCTTGAAGCTTAAAAAGATGCGCCTTAAAAATAGGCGTTAAGACCTCTTATGAAGGTTTTACTTAGCGCTCTTATGGATATTTTTAAAGTGTTTTTTGGTAGAGTAGTTTTCATTCATCATCTATTTCTGCTAACACAATAGGGTTTCCATTTTAGTTGGTAAATTCCAGCTAGGATCTGAATTTGGAGGAGGCAAGAGTGTGCCTAAAGCAATATCTTCTTCTAAATTTTGAAAAAAGAAGTACTTTATTTTAAACACAATAGAAAACAATAGTGAAATCTAGTCAGTGTACTTTGGGACATGAAGAATGTTGTTTTACTTCTTCAACATCTCTTATAGCTGTTAGAAAACATCGAAAAAAATAACAATAGAACATAACGTCACAATTACTTGCATTATTATGCAAATGACATGCGTGAGGAATTTCGACCAAAAAGAAATTCAATGGAAGTATAGCTCAAAGCACTCTGTTGAGAAATGAAACTAATAATCGGTATATTCCTTCGTTTTGGAAAAGTTGAGAAATGAAAAGATCAACGAAGATTGAAAGTGGGTGTTATCAGAGAACACCACTCTAACTGATTCCCAATCAAAGGTGTTAGAGTTGTGGATTCCGACAAACCCCAAAGACAATGCCAAGTCTGACAACAACAAATATTATTGTATTTGACATTACACCCAAATTCTCCATTGGAGGATAAGCCACATAGGAACAACTTTCTTTTTTCAATAAGAGGGTCCAAGACCAACTCAAACACCACTTCTTGTTAAGTGAACGATGGAAGTCTGGTTTTTGTGTGATACTAGGAGGCACCTCCATCTATCCTTAATTATGCCACTCCAAACCTTCCACGTAGGGGAACTCATGGAAAATCAAGAGGCAACACTTTGTTTCATGCCAATCACTAACTTTGTTCATAAATAGGGATTAATCTTTGAAATTAACTCTACAAATTGGATAAATGTCCTCAAATGTGATCCAATATCTTCTATCTTGGTTCTAGAGTTGCTCCCACATACAAAATCCTTTGTTATGTAGTCTTTGAGCTCCATGCAGGTACTAAAGTTCAACACTACCAATTCTAGTAATTGGGAACGAGATGGAGTCGTGTTGTCTGATGCTAGCAACCCAATTCCAATTACTATTGATGGTGGAAAGGGCCTAATCTCATTCCATCCCTTCCATAAGGAGTGCACAAGATCCAAACCTCGAGGAGTCATTGGGAACGGAGAGAGCAGGAGAGTGATCCCTCACCACCTCTAGAGAAGGAGAACCACTAGAGAAAGTACATCAGAGTTTTCTCGAAGCAAGCTTGGCCTACGTCATGATGCTATGAAATATTCAAAATCCAAAAAGATCATACACATTTTGGGAAATGGACCAATATCAATGGAAGTAAAGTTTCGTATTAAACCCATAGTAGAAACTAAGTTCAAAACAAAAGGAAATAGACTGGAAAAGTAAATTTATGGTTATATAAACAACTTAAAAGGGTTCTACCTCGACTAGTGAAGATTTGGAAAAATACGAAAATAGATAGTCTATACTATACTTGTTTATCTCATAATCATACTTGATGCTACCAGATATGTTCTATACTACGTAAATATGTTTTGTACTACATACGACCACCACACATTATCTTGGCTATAGCATTGGTTGTAAAGCCTCTATGGAGAATTCATCATATGAGGACACCTTTCTTGTTATCAATCATCGAGTGCCACAACTCATTGAAATTTAAAGTGCCATCTAATCCAAGACTACTCCATGAACCATTTTCTATAAGAGAACTATGAATGTCTATGTTTCTCTTGAATATTACAACATCCTTGAGCTTTTTTTGTTGTACCACTTGAACCCCTTCAGGTTCAGGATGTGCTCTCTAAGTGAAAGGCAAGCCTTATATACACCTAAGGCATGGATTCTATCCTTTAAGAGGCACTAGTCTTCATAATGCACTTTTTGAGACTAGGGAGCTCAACCCTATGTTGGGATACCATTTTTGAAGGATACTTATGGAAGATTACTGTTACATAAGAGCATGCTCTAAAGTAGTTCTTTTAGGCTCATAGATTTTATTATTTATGATAGATAACATGTGGAGGTGCTGACGTATTTAAATTTAGATTAAAAGTAGATAAAAGTTAGAAAAAAAGGAGAGGTGTCTATTTTTAGACAAGAAAGGTGCTTCTCTTCATAGCCTCTCAATAAAAAGAGTGGTTCTCTTAGTGTAGCTGGTCAAATTGATTGATAACTTTGTGTTGTGTTGCGAAGATTGCAACTTGTACTATACATTTAGATTAGCATTTATATAAAATTAAATGAGAAAATGTTGTGCAAGGAGGAATTTTTGTAGATATAGTTTCTTGTGTGTATCTGGCGTCTCATCAAACACATACCTCTCTTCAAACTTTAATAGCTCAGCTGTTATGAGGTGTTTTTGAGTGTTTTTACTTGAAGGAATTTTCTTATCCCTCATACTTTCAATTTCTATGAAAAATTCTCATAGATCTTTGAGTTTTTCTGGTATTGTACATCAGTTTTCAATTTCCACAGATAGTCATACCTTGTTGTAGTGGGCCTCTACATACCTTGACTTCAACCTATTTGTTTGGGAGCTATACTCCACCCTTTTTTATCTTTTTTGTTTCTAAAGCATGAAAAGTCTATTTTTTGAATTAATAATTGATTTTAACCAATTATACTCAAAGATTTGCTGGTGATCATTTTGCTATAGTAACCCATTTTTGTTTTCTTAAAAGTTTGTAGGAAAGTTTGATTTCAGATGTTTGGAAGTATTTGTTTGATCTTTTGAAGATCTTGGGAGGTCTCATCACTTCTCGTTGTGTACTTTAATGTTTAGAAGTTTGTAAACATAACATTGTGGTACCAGAGCACTTTTTTTATCAGATCCTTATAAAGCTTATTGAATCATCTTCTTTGTGTACAATAATTCAACATAACAGATTTGAGTGCATCGATTGAGAAGTTATCAGATGGGAGAGATTATCCCATGGAAATTTTAAATGGAGTCTTATCTCATGTCTACAGGTCTTTGGGGATTGATAACACATACAAAAGTGAAGCTAGTATTACCAGAAGCTCCTATGCAAGGAGATCCAGCAAGAGAGCAGGAATGGATCGAAAGAGACAAAAGAGTTCTATTTATTATATCACAAACATTTTTCAATACTATGCTTGGACATATAAGGTGTTTGAATACTAGTAGAGAGGCTTGGGAGTCTCTAGAAAGGTTATTTGCAACTACCAATAGAATGAGGCAAATGCAACTTATTGGTGAGTTGACAAGAGTAAAAAAGAAGCCACCACAATCAGTTAATGATTATATTCTTGAGCTGAAATATCTTATTGAAGCAATAGCCTCTATTTATGCATCTGCTAGTGAGGATATAAAGTTTAATAGCATGTTAAATGGCTTGAGAGAAGATGAAGGATGGAAGTCTTTGATTACATCTATCATGACTTGAGAGAATCTACCATCCTTTCAAGATTCACAAATGCTCATGATGACTAAAGAAATCAATATAGAAGGTGGAAACTCTTATCATTCACAAAACGGTAGTCAAGGGCAAGCTCTTTATACTTCATTAAATAGAGCAAGAGGTAGAGGAAATTGGAGAGGAGGAGGAAGATTCGACAACAATGCAAGTGGAAGAGAAAGCTTTAATGCTACTAGAGGAGGAAGAACAATACAAAAAGCTTAAGAGACTCAACCAAATCAGTAATGTAACGTTACTTGTAACTATTGTGGTAAAGTTGGTCATCATGCCAAGGATTGCTTCTCCAATCCAAATAGATGAGGTGGTTTGAAAGGATGACAAAGAGGAAGAGTCCAAGACCACATGCATTAAAACAACATAATGCAAGAGGAGGCTCAGACATAGAGGAAAAACATTCTTATGGCTATGCATACAGAGACACATAAGAGGAAGGTAAATAACAAAACTTGGTATGTAGATAGTGGTTGCTCAAACCACATGAGCCATAATATGAATATGTTTGCGAACTTACATAAGCGAGAGTCAAGAGTCACAATTGCTAAAGGAGATAGTACTAAGCATGAAGTAGTATATATTGGTGATTGTCGAATTAATGAATACGTAACTCTTAGAGATGTTTTGTTTGTTCCTACTATTACAAGAAATTTGATTTCAGTTGTATAGATGGAGGACAATGGAGTGAAGCTAGATCTTGACAACAATCAGTGCCAAGCTTACCAGAAGAACAATGGGACTTTTGTTATAAGAGGACAAAAGGTAAATAGATTTTATACTTATGAAGTTGAAGTTCCAAATTATGCAGGTTATACAATGGTCAATGGGACTCAATTAAGTCAATTGGATTTATGGCATAAGAGATTAGGACACATCAATGTTGGTAGATTGGAGGATATTGCAAAGAGATTCTTGGTTGAAGGTCTACCACAACTACCTAAGTAAGGTTTGGATTATGTTTGTGAGGCATGTCAGTTTGGAAAATAGGTAGGAAGTCCTTTTTCAAAAGCAAGATTGTAAAGCAAAGGTATTTTGGACTTGATTCATAATAGTGTATGGGGTCCATCTCAAGAAGAGTCCATGGCAGGTAGCAAGTACTTTGTAACGTTTATTGATGACTTCTTAAATTTGACATTAATTTATTTTATGAAATACAAATCGTAAGTGTTTGATATGTTCAAGAACTTTAAACCATTGGTTGAAAAGAAAACATGTGGAAGCATATGAAGGTTGAGATGAGATGGAGGAGGTGAGTATTTTTCTAATCAAATTCTTGAATATTTTGAAGAAGAGGGAATTAAAAGGGAGACTACAAACACATACACACCTCAACAAAATGGTGCAACCAAAAGATGAAACAGGCGTATCTTGGAGATGGGTAAGTGCATGTTAAATGAAAAGGACTTACCACTTACTTTTTGGGCTGAAGCATGCAATATGGTAGTCTATGTGATGAAGTGGTTACCACCTACTCAAAGTTATATACAAAAAGCACCTTATGAAGTGCTTTATGGATCAAAACCAGATGTTTCTAATTGTATCTTTTTTGCTAGAGAAGAGCTAAGTTATCCAAGCTCACCAGAAAGTCAAATTACACATGAAGAGGTAAGTCCCCCCAATCTAAAGTTGAAGAAAATTCTAGATTTAATTTCAAAGGAAATTGAGTCACACGAAGAAGAAAGTGACGGTTCTACATCAAGATGAACCCAATCTCAAAGGAAAGAAAAGCATGGTAGGACAAGAATTCAATCCAGGTATCCAGTAAGAGAAAGAAGACAACCACAAAGATTTTCTCATGAAGCTTATATGGCAAAACTTTTTGAGGAGTTGAAATCAAAAACTTTTTAAGAAGCATCAAAGGTAAAGAAATGGTTTAAGGCAATGGATGAAGAAATGTCAGCTTTGTATGAAAACAATACATGGAATCTAGTTCCAAGGCAACTGAACATGAAGGTCATTGATAAGAAATGGGTATACAGGATAAAGAGAAATAGTGATGGTTCAGTAAGTAGATATAAAACAAGGCTTGTTTGTAAAGGTTATGCACATAGCTAGGGAATCGATAATGAGGATACCTTTTCTCCTGTTGCCAAGATATCAACAATAAGGACATTAGTAAGTGTTGCAACAAGCTTTGTATGGAATCTTTATCAATTAGATATCAAAAATGCATTTCTCAATGGTGATTTAAAGAAGATGTGTACATGGAACAACCAACATGTTATGAAGATCTCAAGAAGCCTAAACATGTGTGTAAACTCTTCAAAGCATTGTATGGTCTTAAACAAGCTCCAAGGGCTTGGAATTTTAAATTGGTAAAGTTTCTTGAAAAGCAAGGATAGAGGTGTTCAAATGTAGATGCTTCTTTTTATGTTAAAGTGGAAGGATCATTGATTGTTTATATCTCAATTTATGTGGATGACTTGATAATAATAGGAAACAATGAAGGTGAGATAGCTAGGATCGAAGCAGGGCTTGGATCTAAATTTAAAATTTCAGATTTAGGAGAATTGACGTACATTCTTCGAATCAAAGTAACAAAGAAAGAAGATGGTGTATATCCTCTTCAAAGGAAGTATATTTCACATTTGTTAAGGAAATATGGCATGGAGCATTGCAAGAGTATCAGTAATCCGATGGAACCCAATGTGAATTACACTGTTCAAATTGTGAACCTTTAGAAGACCCACTTATCTATAGGTCTTTGATTAGTTCTCTTATATATGCAACTTTAAAAAGGCCATATATTACTTTTAGTGTAAGTACATTGTCTCAATTCATGAACAAACCCATAGTTGTACATATGCAAGTAGCTAAAAGGGTCTTGAGATATTTGAAGGGTATATTAAATGAAGGTTTGGGCTATAAATATCATAAAGTTATGGATTTGAAAGCATAAAGTGATGCAGATTGGTTTGGAAATAATGATTATCAAAGGAGTACACGTGGATATCTGATATTTGTAAGTAATAAATTGGTTTCATGGAGTTCTAAAAAGCAACCTATAGTACTTTCAAGCACAGAAGTTGAATATAGAAGTCTTAAAAATACAAAATGTGAGATTATGTGGTATTTGAAGCTTTATGAAGACATGAGTGTCGGTGGCCAAATTGAATGACTCTTGTTGCGTTATGAAGCTTACAACTTGTGATATATGTGGGTTTCTTTTACAAAGTTCAATGAGAAAAATCTACACAACGAGGCATTTTTTGCAGATGAAGTTTCTCGTGTGTGTCGGGTGTCTCATCACACAAATACCTCTCTTCAAACTTTCATATGGTAGTTTTTATGAGGTCTTTTTGAGTGTTTTCACTTGGAGCAGTTCCCTTTCTATCATAATTACAATTTATATCAAATTTTTGTCATAGATCTTTGAGTTTTTTTGCTGGTGTGCATCAGTTTTCAATTTGGATAGATAGTCATACCTTGCTATAGCAGGCCTCTACATACCTTGAGTTGAACCTCTTCGTTTGGGATCTATAATCCACGTTTTTTTATGGTTTTTTTTTCTAAAGCAGAGTCTTCCTTTAGAACATATAATTGGTTTTAACAAATCATACTCAAAGATTTTCTGGTGAGCATTTTTCTACAGTAACCCATTTTAGTTTTCTTGAAAGTTTGACTTCTGAAGTTTCGAAGTATTTGTTTGATGGTTTGAAGATCCTGGGAGGTCTCATCACTTCTCCTCGTGTACTTTGATGTTTAAAAGTTTGTAGAAATAACAATCACATCAAGAAAACTAAGTACACATGGGGCCTATAAGTAGATGGTGATGAATCTTTGCGAGTGATGTTACATCCACTATTTTGGAAATAATGAACCGTGATTTACAACCCTTTCTAGGTAGTCGGAAAATGGGTTTCTTAGTTAATATCCTATTATATAATCAAGTAGAGGAAACATTTATGTAGTTTAAATAAGGTCATTCAATAAGAGAGAATGCATCGCAAATGTTCCATTTTTGAACTCTTCAAGGAGGAGATCATCTATATAGGTGATGGTAAAAGAACTCGAGAAATGGAAACGACATGAAGGCATTAGTTAAAGCTTGGAAGAGTAGTAGGGGCCCACCAATGTTTTTGCAATCTTCCAATGAAGAGTATGGTAAATCTCTCTATAGAATGGGAGGAAGAATGGAAAAGCTGTGGATGGAGAGCAGGGAAAAAGAATTATCAATTGTCAGAGTGTGCCTCTTTATGATGATGTTTCATGTAAATGCTGCCTATAGAATGAGGTATTATATATTCTTTTGTAAAGGCAAAGTATTCCTTGCTTGATCTTCTAGAGTACATTTTAGAGCACATTTTGGTAGTTAAGTAAGCTCTAGTACTCATTTAAAGTGACTTTTATCTAAACACAATGTGAAAAGGACCATGTGAGGGATTGTTTTTAGATCCATAAAGTGAAATTTCGTGCATCTTATCGCCTAGGCTGTTTTATTCCATCTCCTTCATTGATTGGAGCTTCCATGGTGTTCTTCGAGTGTTGTCTCAACCCCATACCTATCAAGTGTGACTAGAATAAAATAACCAGAGCATCTGCTCATCTCCTTGATCTTATGGGTTCATAAAGCATATAAGAATTACATTCGCTTATTTAAATCACTAGAATCATCTCCCATTGCTTTGAAGACTACAGCTGTAGAAACTATAAAGGCACAGAAAAAAGGGAAGATGGAAAATGTTATGTGAAAAGTCTTTGCAGAGGTTTTGAGGATTTCGATCAAGCAAGGGTGGGTATGCGAATTTTCAGGATTTACTGCACAACGGCGATGGCGCATCCCCAGCATCGTCTTCACAAGTGACCGACAGTCTACGTTGATTTCGGTAGCAAAAAGTACGCCTTGGGTGCATGCACAGAAGGAAGGAGATGTTGAAGAAGGAGACGGCATCTCAGTGCCTGCATCTGCGGATTTCATGATTCGAAACCGACAAAGAGCTGAAGAAGCAGCGTTAACCCTCACACGCCTTCTGAGGAGGTAGCCGGAGGCGAAGGGAGCTCAGATACTTCTGTTCGTGAGTGTGGAGACCTAAAGATGTCCCGGCATGCAGTTCAAGGTCATAAGCATTGAGGGACGCAGTCCACTATCCCCTCAAGGTGCACGACAGCTCGGCTCCGACGACGACAGTCGACGCGTTCCGGCGACAGCTCGGCTCCGGCGATAGGTCGGCTCCGACGACGACAGACGCCGCGTTCCGGCGATACTTGGCGATACTTGGCGGTCTGGGAGCACGGACGATCGCGTATCTCAACTCCACCGGCGATACCTCAATTCCGGTCTGGGAGCACGGACGATCGCGTAACTCCACCGGCGATACCTCAATTCCACCGGCGGCGATACCTCATCTTAGGCGTTACCGTTGCAGCTCCGACCGCCGCGTTTCCCGGGACCCAGCGTGCGCGTGGCAGTCCTCTTATGACGGCCCAGATTCATTATTTGCCGCGTTCGAGCTGATGGCAATCATTGAGGCGTCCACAGCGCTCCGATCGCTTGTTTTTGGGGAAGTGGGGACCTCGTGTTTGCTGATCCTGTGCTGAAAGGTTTTAGAGTTTTTTATTTAGCAAAGCTTTGTAAGTTTTTGTAAAGGGAAAAAAAAAAAGAGAAGAAAAAGGAGTTAAAGAAGTAGAAAAAGAAAAAAGAGAAAAAAAAAAGAAGAAAAGAAAAAAAAAAGAAGAGAAAAAAAAAAAGAGAGAAAAAAGAGAGAAAAAAAAAAAGAAAGAAGAAAAAAAAAAAGAAAAAGAGAAAAGATTCGAATAAGTAGAAGAGAGCTTGTGGGATTTCTAGCCTTTTTGTCTTCTCCTTTAAAAGGAGTGTTTGGCTTCGATGTGATCGGAAGGGGGAGTCTTCCTTGCTTGTGGGTTGTTTTCTCTCCATGTTGAAGGGTTTTGCCTTTGGATTTTGATTAGTGACAGTGGTGCAAGCTCCCTTTGGCCATGGATGTGGCTTCATCCTCTCGTGAAAAGTAATCGGGCCCCTCCCCCTGGGGAGACCGACTTCCTGGCCGCTCTGCTGGAGGGAGGGTCGTGTGCCGCCCCTGGGGCATCCGAAAGGGTTGAATCCCCCATCGTGTCCCTCAGTAGACCCGCAGTTCTGTCTGCTCAGGAGGAGCTCAAGAAAGTGTGCCTCGTTGGCCAAGTGTTTGGCCCTAGGCCCCCGCTCGAAACTGTGCGACAATGGCTTCGAAAAGAGTGGTTCCCTAGAGGACTAATTGTTAGCAAATGTCAGTTCTTACCAGCGAACCACATGCTGCTAGTCTTTGAAAATGAAGAGATGGCGTTCCAAGCCCTAAGCGTTGGCACCTGGCAGCTCGGTCGGGCGACCCTGTGCCTATTCAGATGGTCCCCGGACTTTACTCCCGACAAATCGAAATCGCTTCGGTACCCTCTTTGGGTTGAGCTCCCGAATCTTCCCTACTTCTTGTACAACTTCGTGTGGGACATTGTCTCCCCTATCGGCAAGCCGCTGGCCTCACGCGATGACATTGGTGGTCTCATCTATGAAGGCGCAAGACACTCATTCAATGCTAGGTGGCACCCCCAAATTTGTGTCGAGGCCGACCTCAGCTCGCCGCTTCCATCAATGATCAAAGTGGACATGGGCGAAGGAGATGTGTGGGAGCAGGACATCATCTACAAGAACCTTCCCAACGCGTGCTTTCGTTGTGGCCAGCAAGGTCACAGGATTAAAGATTGCCCTCTCAGGCAAAAAAACAAGCGCTCTCAAGAAGCCTCCAAAACTGCTCAAGACAACAATGGTGACTTGACCCACTCGACCAAGGAAGGGGAAGGCAAGGGCCTCTTGAACCCACAAGCTGATGAAGATGGCTTTACTGAAGTTAGAAGAAGAAGGAAAAGAAGCCCTAGGGCCAACGGTGCGAGAAACAACCTGCCTCATACCCCCTATAGCAACTTGTATTGCAATCTAGAAAAGGAGATCAATGAGATGGACTACCCAGGTGGGAAGCTACTGGAGGTAGACACCTACGACAAAGCCCTAGAGATCCCCGACATTAAAGAAACCCCCCAGGAGGGCTACACTACAAGCAAAGAAGATGGTTTCACCACTAGTAACGAAGACAATATGGACAGTGAAAGTTCCATCATTGGATCGACGATCCCGGAAACGGTGCCGAGCCCGGGGCCCAAGTCTTCCCAGCAAGGGGCGGCCCGCAAAGGAAAACAGCCCATGGAGGTACCCTGGAAAAGCCCTCACAAGATCAGATTTTTAAGTCGGGACCAGACCCTAGCGAAAAAGAAAGATGAAGCCAAGAGAAGGAAGGACAAAGCTCCCTCCCGCAAAGAGGGATTAATACAAAATGATTGTCATCTCGCTAAATGCTAGAGGGCTATCCGACCCCTCAAGAGCGACCATCATTGGTCAATGGCTTCGCGACATTAGCCTAAACCCAGACTTTATATGCATTCAAGAGATCAAAATTGACGGAGAAGACCTCCAGAAACGGCTCAGGCAGGTCTCATCGAAGCACGTGTGGTTCCCAACGAAGCACCCGCGGGGGGCCGGAGGAATGGCTATCGGCGTTAAACAACGCTGGTTTGAAAAGCTCGAGAACTTCATTGAAGATGTGGGTCACCGTTGGATCGCTGTTTCTTTCGGTGCCCCTCTTTGTGTTACGATGGTCGCTTTGTACGCCCCTAACGGTGATTTGGAGAGACGGAACACTTGGGCCTCCTTAGACTCGCTTCCCCACAACGTGCTCATTTGTGGTGATTTCAACATGGTGGAGGACCCAATGGACAGATGGATGGGCAAGGGCAGGGTCATCGACAGCCGGGAGAAAGAAACGTGGGACATGACCAAACTGCACTTGGATTTGGTTGAATTCAAAGACTCGAATGGCTTTTCTTGGTCGAATCTCCAAGCGGGCGAGGACCTGAGGAAAGCTAGACTCGACAGATGCTACATTTCTCAGAGTTTTACCCAACAGTGGGGCCTCCCTACCATCACGCAACGCGCTGACCTCACCATTGCCAACGCGTCCACCTTCTCTCTCCCCTCCGTTCACCAAGAAATTGCCGACGTTTGGAAGGTGGCGTTCGCCTCTGGCTTGGCCCCAGCCAAGTGCTGGAGAAATGCGGTCGACAAGTCTCGTAAGATCATGATCAGAACTAAGAAGATGCTCGAGAATGTGAGGCGGGCTCGGAGGGTGGCTCTCTACCACAGACTCTGGCGGCTCGAGGAGGAGGTGAACAAAGGAAAACATCAAGCTCAGAAAGGTCTCCGAAAAATCAGAGCAGTGTTGAGATACGAGGAAGAAATACAAAGGAAAAACTTGCAAATCTTCTTCAAGGAGTGGTGGGCTAGCAAAGCCGACAAACCCACCAAAGAGATGTGCCGTATCCTTAAAAGGAAACACAACAGAGAAGCGATCCCACTACTGCTTGATCCGCTTGGCAATGTCTGCAATTCGGAAGAAGATAATTTAGGCATCATCGAAGGGCACTTCACGAGACTCCTGGGAACCTCGAATCCCCTCTCCCACCATAGAAGGGACTGTATGGCTGCCATCTCTAGGGTTTCCCCCCGGAGGATTCCACCCAACCTCCTCTCTCTGCTTCATGCTCCGATATCTGAATCAGAAATCATTGAGGTCATTGATGCCCTCCCTCTCGGTAAAAGCCCGGGACCCGACGGACTCACTAACGAGTTCTTTAAATCCTTCAAGCTAGTGGTTGCCACCCCTCTTCGGTTGGTCTGGCAAGAAGCGCTAAAGTTTGGTGCTCTTCCGTCTTGCCTAAACAATGGAATTATCAAGTTGATTCACAAGAAGGGGGAGAAGAACAGAATCGAGAACTGGCGACCTATCACGATGCTCCAAACTGGATACAAGATCATCGCCAAAGTCATCGCCAACAGACTCTCGTGCCACCTGAGATCTTGGCTTAGTGAGGACCAAAAAGGTTTCATCAAAGGCAGGTCTATCCTGGAAACCATTATGGATATTTGGGAAGGCATTCAATTTGCAAATGAGTCTAACCAAGATGTGGTCTTCCTCAAGATCGATTTTGACAAAGCCTACGACAGGCTAGAATGGGACTATATTCTGCAGTCTCTCCTTGATCTCGGATGTAGTCAGAAATTCACCAAGATGATCGCGACCCTTCTCGGAAACGCAACGACCCAAATTAACGTTAACGGCAAACTTTCGAAAGCAATCCACCTGAAAAGGTCTATTAGACAAGGGTGCCCTCTGGCCCCCCTTCTCTTTGCTGTCGCCACTGAGGGACTGAGTAGACTGGTGACACATAATGTGGAGGCTGGCAATATCAAAGGCCTCCGACTGCCCCGCGACCACGGGCAAATCATCATGAGACTCTTTGCCGATGATATGAACGCGTTCGTTCACAACGATAATACGAGCCTGGAGACCTTCTGGAGGTGTCTTGCTACCTTCTGTGATGCCTCTGGATCCAAAATCAACCACTCTAAGACCGCCTTCAGGGCTATAGTGGGACAGCACCCTAGCCTTCTCATTGATCATGGCTGTCAAATCATTCCGCAGGGCCAAATCTTTCGCCTTCTTGGAATCCCCTTGGGGTTTGGCGTCTCTATGGAACAGCGTTGGAGTTGGGTGTTGGCCAAACTGGAAAACAAGCTCAACTATTGGAGAGGTATGCAAATCAATCTCGCTGGACGTGCGATGGTTATCAACACGTTCCTCCTCTCTTCTACCATCTATTTCCTTTCTTGCTGGAGACCGAACGAGCAAGGCCTGTCCAAACTGAATAGTATTTGTAGAAACTTTCTTTGGACGGGCGATCATAACAGAAGGGGGGTGCCAAAAATCAAATGGACCATCTGCAACAGCCCTAGAGATAGTGGGGGGCTGGGTATCCTAGACATTGGGTGTATGGCCAACAAACTGGCGGCCAAATGGATGATCAAGGCTTGGTGCAATAGGGAGGCCTCGTGGGCCAAGCTGATCTTCAGAAACAAGCATGAGTTGGCCCTCATGGGGCACCCAAACTGGAAGAATCTAGACATCATGACCCTGCTATTCTCCCCGATCCCCGTCTTCCCGAAAGGCTCCAATCTCGTGTGCTCCCTTTGGAAGGGCTGGAACAAAGTCAAAAGCTTCACAAGAGTTAGTGAAGACTGGAAGTGGGCGGCCGGAATCAGACAAAACGACTCTATCTGGTTTCCGATACATGGCATCAGGAGGGTGGAATCGTTGAACATTCAAAATGCCAAGAAGTTATGGAACAAAGGATTCAAAAAATGGAAACACCTCTGGAAACATGACACCAACAGCTGGATCAACTACGAGGATATCGACCCTCGCATAAACATCTCCTACGAAGAGTGGAACACCTTACAAAGCAGATGTCTCGCCTGGGATCGTCACAAAACTCGCCTTCTCAGGGGACATGATACTCCGAATGCGCGTGGTCTCAAATGGCACAATGGAAATAGCCTACTCAAAATCCCGAACATCAAAGAAACGGACGACCTCCAAATCCGCCTCAACAAGAAGTGGTGCCTGTCTTGGACGCGGCTTAGGTGGGACATGAAATTCATGGGTATCTGGCACCCACTTATAGAGGTTAAGAAGTCTGTCCTCCTATGGCAAATTCTTCATCGAGGAATTTGGACTAACCATAAAGCAAGCAAAACTTGTGGGATCCCCCTGTGGTGCAAACGCTGCCACCCTGCTATCGAAGATGTCCCACACATCTTCCTTACCTGCCCCAACTCCCACAGAATCTGGCAGACGGTTGGACTGAAAATCAGAATTCAGAAACAGCTTAGTTGGAAACAAGTCCTTTTGGGAGAAGCGATTGGTTGCTCTGCGGCTCTCTGGAACGCTATCAGAGGGGAAGTCCTGTGGAAAATCTGGCGGGAACGGTGTGCTCTCAACTTCGGCGACCCCCGCAGGGAGTGGTCGATTGAAAAATCACTATTCCTCCTTGGCAAAAGGATTGTCAACAGTAAGAAGTCCCCCCCCTTCAGGCACCATCAAGTCCTCCTTTTGACCAACAACAAGCTCAAACCCAAGTGGGTCCCACATGAGGGCGACGAGAGGGTGATCAACCTTCTTTGTAAAGCAACCTAGGAATCATTCTTGCTTCCCCTGCTTTGTGGGATATGGGGGGTCCCGTGGGCACTAGTCCCCTTTCATTGTACCTTTGTTTCTTAATTTAATTCAAGTCCGGGAGAGTAGGCTATTGCCGAACTTCCGTTATATTAAAAAAAAAAAAAATGTTATGTGCAGGTTAAAATAGGATTAATTAACTAAAGAACTCAGTACATTTTGATTCTGTGTAGATCATGGCATTTCCAAGAAACATTAAGCATGTTATTTTAGTTCTTCAACCTTTCTTATAGCTGCTACGAGACATCCAAAAAAGAACAATAGAACATAAGGCCACATTTGGGGGAAGAAAACACATTCTGCATCTCGTGCTAAATTTAGAAGAACCATTCTTGTTTTAATATTATTGGATTGACATTTTATATTTAGCAAACTCCTTAGATAGATAGATACAAGAGATCATGGAGTAACATAAAGTTCTTTATGATTTCTTTTCTCAAACAGATATGTAACTAAATCAAAGGGTGAGAGAAATAAAGAAACAATAAACATGACTGGAAAAACATTCTAAATTTCTTCAGCTTGATTCTCATGGGGAAAAAATAGTGATTAAAGCTATGTACATTTCTCTCCCTTGCGATTAAAGCGTTATGAAATGTACATAGAAACTGAAATGCGAAATTGAAGGCAACAAGAATAACACTCATGTCAAAGTCACTGTGTATTCTATACAAAAAGGATATACATCACCTCAAAGGAAACCAAGGCAACGCCTTATTGAAGACGGGGACAACACAAGGACTAGTTAGTTCATAGATCAAGGATCATTGAAGAAAGGCCCAGTTGGAGTCTGGAATGAAGCCCATGATAGATGACCTCACCTTCTATGCGAGCAATCAGATGAGAAGCTTTAGTGAAGGTCAGGAATATATAAGACCTAAGTACTTTATATCTTGAGACCAGATTAGGCTATGGAGTATGGAATAAAGTTCTATAACAATGCTGAGAGAAGAGATCACCTTCGTAGCTCAACAGCCTCAAGGCAACCAAATTCCATCATGTGCATTCAAAAGTCTTTTAGCGACACACACTTATGCGAGGTGCACACTAAGGGGATTTAGACTTCTAAGTTATTTGCTTTGATGCAATGACCTTATGAACATTTTTTTTAGCAACAATAAACTAAAATAGAATTCAGAAAAGAATAAAACAAGAAAAGCGAACAAACAATTTAGAGAAACTTAGAAAACAAGTTGAAGAGCATGTTCTGCCTTTCGTGGGAGATGTACTTTCTTATCCCTTTTTCTGAGACATCTTCCTCCTTTTTTAAACTTTGTTATGCTGTAATACAGTGTCTCTTGATTTCCTTATCTTGATGTTTCCGTTGAAAGTCCGAATGTCTAAGGACATGCGATTAAGTGAGTCCGAATGTCTAAGGACTTGCGATTAAGGGAGTCCAACAACCACTGGAGATGCCAAACATTGAGTCCAACAAATGATAATTGAGAATAATATTTGTGGGCTTTAATGTCGGATTGATACTTTTGTATGCTAGCATTTGACACAATGCTAATGGGTTTTTGCGTAATGATTTTATGGTTTTTTGGAATTCAAGCAGACAGATTATGGTTGTTTTTAATTTATAGTAACCCACATGGGGATTTATGGTTTTTAGAATTCAAGCAGATAGGTTAGGAAGGCTATACGAAGATAGGTTAGGACAACCTCTACATGAAGGAAACCAGGTATAACGTGATTTTTTTCCTTTTTTCCCTCCAGGCTTGGACACAGTTATCATTTTAATGTACAATATGAAACGGTGAACATGATTGACAAGGTGTATTGAGTTCATTCAGCTTCCATCTTCTCAGAAGTTACCCATAACGTCTCTGCTTTTTTGCTTTTCTACTTTCATGTCCCGCTGCTGTTATTGCCTTGATAAATGTCTTTTTGATTAAGATTGTTGACCATTTTTATAGTTAAGATTTGTGCAGGTCAGAAATAAAATAAAATCAAATGGAGAACTCAGCTTATGCTAGGAACCATGGAACCATGGCAATGCTATGTACGTCTACAACCTTTCTTATAGCTTCATGATGTTCTAAACTGTTCATGATGGGATACCTTACTTCCTATTTTACATGCCATCATAAATAAGACATCTCTTGTTCTCATGAGTACTATTGGATGCCATCTCAGCATAGTATTCTATGACAGGAAAGAAATAAAAAATGGAATTTAGCAAGGATTGAAAACCTTTTTGACGCAGTATCATAAAATAGAACACAACGTAACCGTTGCTTACAAAATGATGCAAATGACATGGATGAGTAACACTACAATATATGAGGGGCATACCGACGCTGTCCGTATTGACGGTCACCACTCGGCATCGGTATGAACGTTGGAAAAATTTGATTAGGCATACCGGGGTCACTTGACCGTCAGTATGACCGTTTAAAACGGACTGTTTGTATGCATTCCGACCGCTGGTATAAGTGTCAGTATAAGTGTGGATATAAGTGTCGGTAATTTCCAATAATTTAGCGATGCTCATACCGATGTGTATAGTAGCACCTATACTGGCACCCTTTTTTAAACCTACCGGGATCCAAGAGAAAAAATCAGCATTCTGTGTGTCTTTTGCACTCAGTACTGCTTGCTTCTGTCAAACTTGCATGCATGAACTGAATTGTGACATGGATTGTCTTGTGCACACACACATAGAGGTCTCTCTCTCTCTCTCTACACACACACACACTCTCTCCCTAGATCTTGCATCTTGGTGAGTGGTGTGTGTACTCTTACTCTTTGTCTTTCTCTATGCTTTATGTTTTATAAATTCTCTTCTCTTTGATTTTGTAGGAGTTTTTGGCATCGATTCTTTGAAATTCGACGAGAGATGACATACATTAGGTTTTGACGATAGCAATCCAAGAGAGGGACAATTAAGTAGAGAATTCAATATACACTTTGAAACATTAAGAATAGCTGTTAGGAACCATCCAAAAAATAACAATAGGTAGATCAATTCTGGAAGGTATTATTGATATTTGGGAAGGTCTCGATTTTGTTGAAGAGTCCGAGCAAGATTTGATATTCTTTAAAATTGACTTCAACAATGCCTACAATAGGCTTGAATGGGACTCTCTTCCCCAATCTCTCACAAACCTCGATTGTAGTAAAAAATGCACTAAGATGATCACTACATTAATGCATCAGTGCAAATAAGTATCAATGGTCAGTTATCAAAGGCTATTAGATTAAAATGCTCCATTTGGCAAGGGTGCCCATTTGCCCCTCTACTTTTCGCTATTTCCACGAGGGGATCAGCGATTTTCTGCATCACATGGAAATGGGCCATATTAAAGTTCTCTCTCTACCTCTGAACCATGGCTAGATGATCATGAGGCTATGTGCAGATGACATGAATGCTTTTGTGTATAATGATATTACCAACATTGAAACTTTCAGGTGTGCCTTGCCACATTCTGTGAGGCATTCTGGGTCCAAAATAAACCACTTGAAAACCACTTTCAGAGCCATAATCGGACTGCCACCCCAACTGCTAGTGCACCACAGTTACCAAACTACCCTTTTGGTTCTTGTCTTTCGCTTACTCGGTATCCTGATGGGCTTTGGTGTCTCGATGGAGCAACGATGGAATTGGGTGCTTTCCAAAATTGACAACAAGCTTGCCTATTGGAAGGGCATGAAAATCATCCTCATGGGGCGTGCCATGATAATTAATACCTTCCTCGTCTCCTCGACCATTTACTTCCTCTCTTGTTGGAGACCAAAGGATCAAGAGCTTACCAAATTGGAAAGAATCTACAAAAACTTTCTTTGGATAGGGGATCACAATAGAAAGGGGTTAACAAAATTAAATGATCTACCTACATCAGCCAAAACGATTGTAGGGGTCTAGGAAAAATGAATATTGAAGGCATGGCTGACAAGTTGGTGGCAAAATGGATCATTAGGGCTTGGTGCAATAGTGAGATCTCTTGGGACAAGCTCATTTTCAAGAACAAGAACGTGATTATGCTGGTGGGCCTAGTCCATGGTTGGACAGACTTGGGCCTCCTTACCCTTTTACTCTCCCCAATTCGAGTCTCCCTTAATCTTCTACGCTGCTTATGGAAGAGTTGAAACCAGGTCAAACAATTTATGAGAATCAAAGAAGATTGGAAATGGGCGGCTAGTATTAGGGAAAATGACTCGATCTAGTTTCTGATCACGGGTGTTAGGGGTGTGGCTTCTTGGAACCTCCAAAATGATAAGAGGATCTGGAACAAGGTTTTCAGATAATGGAGAGACCTCTAGAAACAAGAAACTGGCTAGTGGATCAGCCTTGAGGACATAGGGTCTGAAATAAAAGTGAATTATGAAGAATGGACTCTACTCCAGAGTAGATGCTTTGTCTAGAAGAATAAAAAACCCGAATCCTCATGAGGCAGGATCTTCCATGCCATGAGGTTCCTATTTGTCACAATGGCAATTCCTTGTCCAAAACTCCTAGAATCAAGGTGAACACAAATTATCATATCATGCTTAACATAAAGTGGTGCCTGATTTGGACCAGGCTATGTTGGGATTTGAAGTTCATGTCTATCTAGCATCCATTCATCAAGATCAAAAGGTCAGTTCTCATGTGACAAATTCTCCACCATGGTATTTGGACAAATCTAAAGGTTAGAAAAATTTTTGGGGTTTCGTCGTAGTGCAAGCAATGAAGTCACAACCTTGAGGATCTGTGTGACATCTTCTTCGTGTACCTCAAGTCTTTCTTGCTCTGATGGACCCTTGGGAATATTTTGTGAATGCAGGAACAAATCACCTAGATGCAAGAACTTTTAGGCAAAGCGATCGGATGCTCTGTGACACTCTCGAATGCTATACGAGGGAAAACCCTCTGGAAGATTTGGAGGGAGCAGCGTGCCTACAATTTTGGATACCCTCTAAAGAGTGGTCCATCGAGAATTCTCCTCCTTGGCAAGAGAATCTCCAATTGCAAGAGGTCCCCACCCTTTAGGCATCATAAAGTGTTTCTCATCTAAAACAACAAGCTCAAACCCAAGTGGGCTCTCCATGACGGGGATGAGAGGGTTATAAATATCCTTTGTAACACTCTCTGTTGAGCCCATAAAAGTCATATTGGTCAACGTCAATCACGCCCAAAGTCAACTGTAGTCAAAGTTAAAAGGTCAAAGTCAAATTGGTCAAAGTCAACAAGGTCAGGGTCAAAGTCAACAGGTGCAAATTCAAAGTGCTAAAGTGCAGGTTTCAAAGTGCATAGGTAGTGCACAATTAATTGTCCACAAAAGGTAAATTGGAGAAAGTGGGTTGCAGGTTGCAGAGGTATTTCTCTAATTTCCCTAAGTTTCAAAGTGTTTTAAAGTGTTTTGGAAGGTTCAGGTGAACCCTTTCTTATGTGCAAAAGTGAAGACTTAAAAGGAAAATGTGAAGGTATGTGAAGCGGCAGTGTACGCAAAAGTGAAAGTATGGCCCTCAATTAAAATTTTTTGTTTTATTCTAAAGTCACTACACGACAAAACAGGGATTCATTGGCTACAACTTGTGAAGACAATCTTGGGACATCAAAGTGAGCACCAAGATACACTTGTAGTTAGGAGTGTACGTGAATCGACACTCAAATCAAGGCAAGGACTATTCTTGGATTATTCTAAGTGTAAGCAAGAGTAAGAATAGTCAAGGCAAGGCAAGAGAGAGAACTTGAAGAGACACCCAGTGTGCGACACAGAGAAGTCAAGTGCAATGTGTGCATGAAGAGTGACCAAGGAAGTGTGCAGAGAAGTGCTAAGATAGTCCCCCAAGGATCCCAAGGTCTTATTGAAGTGTGCGCGTGCTGACAGAAGGTACCCATCCCTCCCCCTTAGTGGAAGCTTGGTGCAAGGTGTGCACAAGTGCAGGCTTGGAGAAGGTGGAGGTTTGGTGCAGAGGAGGCTGGCACCAACAAGCCCTTGGGTATTTGGTATTTTGTAATTGAGTACTCTGTGGGATTTTGCACAGAAGCATTGGATTGTATGGTGCTTCAATATTGTATTTGTTTTATTATAATCAATCGGCAGAGGCTTCCAGTGTGTATTCTTCTTCTTGTCTTCCCTTTTCGCCTACAAACACTCAAATCCCTTCTTGTCCAAGAATCCCCCAACAAACTTTGGCACGCACGATGGGACTTCCAAGGAGATTTGAGCATAGGAGAAGATATATTACAGTTGGACAAGCAATATTCTAGTGTCGACAGTACTACTTCAGTGGACTAAGAGGTACATATTCTTATCAATTATCTCATACTAAGAGGACTATGAACAGCTCATGACCGCAACCCGGTCCCAAACATTGAGGGTCACCTGCAAGCAAACAAGAAGGAAGGCTGTTAGAAGATCATCTAGTCCACTTTCATCAACTTCATCAGTAAGGAGCATGGCTGGTTAGGTAGACTTGGAAACCTTACTAGCAAGATTAAATATAAAATTTCCTTCTTCCAAAGGCCTAGCTCAAAAAGATCCTGACAAGCATATTAGAAGGTTTTTGGCACTATGCAAAAATAGAGGCTTAATGGGTAGGGAGGATGCCTTTTTGATACTCTTCCCTGCCACATTAGAAGGATTAGCAGATAAATGGTTCAGCCAGTTTGCTGAGAACCATTTTACAACTTGGGACCTAATGAAAGATGCATTCAAAAATCAATTTGAGCATGAAAATACTGCCGAGATCATCATAGAAGAACTAGAAAATTTGAGATTGGGTCCAGGTAAAAAGTTCCCAGAGTTTGTGACTAGGGAAAAGGCAGTAATGGCTAAATTGCCAGATCCACCACATGATTTTTCTGTTAAGAGATGGTTAGCTAAGCCACTTCTAGTGGCCACCCAATGCAAAATCAAGGAATTAGTGTTACCTACAGCCTCCATAGAGGAATTCATCAACACAACTACACGATTGGAATAGATAAGGCAACAGTATGGAGCAACTTCTTCTCAACTACCATATTCTACAGAAACGGAGGATCCAGTAATCCAGCTAAGGAAGGAGCTGGGGGGTTTAAAAAGGAATAAGCCCTACAAAGAGGAGGATAATGTTGTCACTCAGTTGAGAAGTGAGATTGAAGCACTAAAGCTCCAAAAGGAGGAGGAGGCCAAAGCAGAGGAATTGGCTCAGCTGCGACAGGAGTTGCAAGAACTCAAAGGAGGTGGAATCAAGAGTGGACTTTGGTGTACCATGTGTAGTAAGCAAGGGCATATAGTAAGTGAATGTCCTCTGTTAAGTGTGACTTGCCAATTATGCAGGAAAGCTGGTCATGAGGCCCAGGAATGTCAATCAAGAGGGATGCCTCCAACAACATATTGGACACAAGGAGGACCCCTACCACCAGCAAATGCAATGGCGCCTGCACCCAATCAAGGTAACAATTAGAACCCTAGACCAAGGAATAACTTTGGAAATGGGCCTAGGAGACCAATCATTTGTTTCAGATGTGGAGAATGTGGGCACTATCAAAGTAGGTGCACTCTACCAGAAAATGCCCCTCCTTGCAGAAACTGCCTAGAGGTCAGAGACCACTATACAAATTGTTGTCCTAAGAATAAAGCCTCTTCATCCGGGCCCCATATTCAAATGATTTCTATGCACAAAGAAGAAATGTTAGATCAAGTCAATGAGCCATCACCATCTACCTAGGTGGTGCAGTTAGAAGAAATAGTATCTTCTATAGTGCAGACAAGAAATAAGGGAAAGGCTCAAGTAGATATAGCTCAAGAATCAAGAATTGATGGATTGAACAAAGACAAAGAGACATCTGAAGACAAGGCCACTTTATGTGCAGATACAAGGCAAAAAGTAGATCTCATATGTACTAGTGGTGCCATTGGGCATGCATTCAACAGGGCTCATGAGGAGTTTGATAAGTCAGTTGGAGCCCATGCTATTAAGGAATCAGAGGCTTCAAAACTACTCAAGTCCATGAAAAAGGAGGTTAGTGTTTTTGATTTAATAAAGATGGATGGGAAATTTAGGTGAGAACTCTTGCAAATAATTGATGAGGCTTCCACTACAAGTCTGGTGGCAAAGACTGCTGTTATACATAAAGGTAAAATTGTAGGGGAAGCACCCCTTACAGATTATAAGAGTCCTCGGCTGACAGTATCTATCAAAGGATGGTGGTTTTGGCATTAACTTGATGCCTAAACATACAATGGAAAAAATTGGACTCCTCCCTTCAAGGTCTGCAAATTTCACGGTTACTTTGGCAGATCAGAGCAAAGTAAGGCCCTTGGGAGTGATCCCAAAAGTTCCACTTGAATTAGAAGGTAATCTATTCATTCTGGATTTTGTGGTTTTAAGGCTGCCCCAGGTTGAAGGAGGATTTCCCCTCTTAATTGGAAGACCATGGCTGCAAGGACACTATGTGGGTACAAAAGAAAGGACAATCATGCAAGTGTCATCCATGATTGTCGCAAGGACACTATGTGGGTACAAAAGAAAGGGCAAGAGCTGACACAAATTCATTTAGAAGAGGGCCCAGATAATCAAGGGAAAACCAGTATGATGCAAATAGTTGGTATTTGCATGGAACCAGAATCACAGGACCAACCCCAAATAGATTTCGAGGAAGAAGAGGATATTCTAAATTGGCTCCAAGCAGGCAAGTCTTCCTCTTGTTTTGGAATTTTTCTTAATAATTCTGGCACAGCTGAAGGTTATGACGAAAATAAGGAGAAAGTTCAGGTTGATGGCTTGGAAGAGCCCATCACAGACCACAAAAGGGGCAGTAAGACACCCCTCAAATACAACTTGGAGGAGGATGTAACAACAATGGAGAAGGAAGTTTCTAAAGCTAAAGACAAGGTAAAAAATACTATTGAAGATTGCTCTTTTCCAATTCAAGAAATACCTGCAGGATGGATGCAGGACAAGGAGGAATGCATTGAAATCCAAAATTCCCCTGCTTATGCAACAATGCATGAAAAGATAGTGGAAGAAGACAAGGTTGGAGGTGAGCACGAAGATACTATGGTAGAAAGAAACCCTGTCAAAGAAATACAATTAGGCAATCAAGACAATAATCATCCTGTTTTGGTGGCCACTTGGTTGTGGAGCCACCCAGGGCTCCTTGAAAAGGTAAAATCTTTCTTGACCCACTATACAGATGTTTTTGCATGGCATTATAAAGATTTAGAAAGAGTACCTGCCAATTATGGAGAGCATAGAATTCCTCTGGTTGAGGGAGCCAAACCAATCCAAGGAAAGAGTTATAGACTTAACCCAAAATATGCTGAAGTTGTGTATGTGGAAATACAAAAGATGGAGGATGCAGGAATCATCATTCCTGTGGAACACTCAGAGTGGCTCTCACCTATGGTCATAGTACCAAAGAAGAATACCAATAAAATCAGAATTAGTGTTGACTTTAGAGCACTCAATAAGGTGACCATTCCAGATGGATTCCCAATGCCATTTGCAGAGCAAGCCATTGAAGAAGTGGCTGGACATGCATTATATAGCTTTATGGATGGCTTTAGTGGCTATAATCAGATATCAATAAACCCAAAGGATCATGAAAAAACTGCTTTTATCACACCCTGGGGATCTTATGTGTATGTAAACATGCCATTTGGACTCAGAAATACTCTAGCCACCTTCAACAGAATGGTCAACCTCATTTTTGGTCCCTTATTGCTGGAAACACTTAGAATTTTCATGGATGACTTCTCTTTATTTTCAGGCTCTCACAATGAGACCCCTTTAGATTGTTTGGACCATCACTTGCAACAGCTGCAGAAGCTAAAGCTCAACCCAAACAAATGTCATTTCCTTGTGACAGAAGGAACTCCCTTGGGACATGTGGTGTCAGCTAAAGGTATGGCCCCAGATCTTGACAAAATCATTTCTATATTAAAGTTTCCTAAACCTTAATCTCCTAAAGAGATTCAAAGTTTCTTGGGGCATACTGGATACCACAGAAGGTTTATAAAAATGTATGCAGAGATAGCCAGACCACTGGCTAGTCTTACAGGTAAAGAAGTACCCTTTAAATGGGAAGAGGAAGAAGAAAAGGCTTATCAAACATTAAGGTCCAAATTGGTGGGTGCACCAATTCTTCTCACCCTAGATTGGTAAAAAAATTTTCATGTGCATGTCGATGCCAGTGCAATGCAGTGGGTGCAGTATTGGCTCAATATAGTGAAGAATTTAAAATTGACAGGCCTATCCAGTATGCTAGTAGAGTTTTGACTAAAGCTGAAAAGAATTATAGCACAACGGAAAGGGAAGCTCTAGCAATGGTTTTTGCAGTACAATAATTTTGTCATTATTTGCTAGGTGTGAAGTTTGTCATCATCACTTATCATCAGCCACTCAGGTATTTATTGAACAAGCCACAAGCAACAGGGAGAATATGGAGGTGGATACTTCTATTTCAAGAGTTTGATTTTTCTGTAGTCCATAGACGAGGTAAAGAAAATGTTATGGCGGATCACCTATCTAGGATCAATCTGATGGATCAAGCTAATAGAGTCAATGCGACTTTTCGGATGCTAATCTGTTCGCCGTACAAGCTCAAGGTTGGTATTATGATATCAAGAATTTCATTAAAACTAGGGTGTATCCAGAGAAGGGTAGTGTTGTGCAAAGGAAGAGACTGCCAATCAAGAGCAGACCTTATACCTTCATTGAAGTTAAATTATATAGACAGGGAAAGGATGACAGGTTTAGGAAGTGCTTGGAAGAAGAGGAAGTGAGGGAAGTCCTTCAATCTACACATGAAGGAACAGGTGGTGGGCACCTTCCAGGGCATATTATGAGTCAGAGGATCCTTGATGCTGGTTTGTGGTGGCCTACATTATTCAAAGATGCGGATGACTGAGAAAAGCATGTGATGTTTGCCAGAGGTGTGGACCTAAGCCCACCAAGCAGAGGCATAGCCCCTTGATTATTTCCACTTCTTGGCAACCATTTGAGAAATGGGGGTTAGATTTTGTAGGGTCTATCTACCCTCCAACGATTCCAAACAGAGAGAAGTATTTATTGATAGCCACGAACTATGGGACGAAATGGGCTGAAGCTATTGCATCGCCTAACTGCATCGCCCAAACTGTTGCTGATTTCATTTACAGTAGCATCATTTGTAGGTTTGGATGTCCACTTGAAATTTGTACAGACCAGGGTACTCATTTTGTGAATAAGGTCCTACAGGAAATTTTCAACAGGTATAGAATTCTACATAGGACCTCTTGTGCCTATTATCCACGAGCTAATGGACAGGCTGAATCAACTAATAAGGTATTAATTTCCATGTTAAGGAAGGAATGTATGTTACAACCCACTTCCTAGGGCATTGCTTATCAAGGTACCCTATGGGCATATAGGTTAGCTTACAAAGAGGTCACGGGATATTCTCCATTCCAACTGGTTTATGGCATATTGCTAATTGAGCCCTTCAAACTTTTACATGGATCACCTAAAGTGGCATTCATGCAGGGAAAGAAAGATTCTGGTGTCTCTCAGAGGCTTGGAGCATTGCATAAAGTAGAGGAGATTCGTCTACTTGCAAAAAAACAATTGATAGAGACTCAGATGAAGAGGAAGGAGGCACATGATTGACATCTGTGGAACAACAACATAGAGCCAGGCATGTTAGTCCTTCTCCATATACCCCATCTTCAAACACAGGTGAGAGGAAAATGGCTCCCACACTGGCAAGGACCTTATCGAGTTAAAACTATGCTGCATTGGGGTGTTGTGGAGTTAGAGACGCTAAAAGGAGAGGCCTTGCCACTCATCAACATATCAAGGATCAAGGCCTACCATCAACACAATTAAAGGATTATGGATCACCTGGAAACTACAAAATTTTTCCAGGTTGTACATAGCTCTCTTCTTTGCTTTTTGCTCAACTTTAGTCGTTTCTACCTTTTTTTTCATGCTTTTTCTTTAAGTTCTTAGCAATTAGAGCAACCCTTTCATAATTCTCAAAAAGGTACAATGTTTGGAATTTTTGTGGGAATTTTTTCAAGCATTTTTATAATTTTCTCGATATTTTTCATCATTTCAAAAGTTATTTTCTTATTAAAATGGAGGATTTGAAGAAGCTCTATGTGGTTTTGAGGGAGGAAAAGGGCATACACTTGTAGGATATTTTTTTCAAAATTTTCTTGGACTTTTTTGGAAAGTTTGGGCAAATTCTCTCTATTTTTCTTTAATTTTTGATATTTTCCCCCCCCCCCCAAAAAAAAACAAATAACCCTTAGGGACTTTTTTTTGAGCGAAAACAGAAAAAACTCCCCTCTCTCTCTCTCTCTCTCTCTCTCTCTCTCTCTCTCTCTCTCTCTCTCTCTCTCTCTCTCTCTCTCTCTCTCTCTCTCTCTCTCTCTCTCTCTCTCTCTCTCTCTCTCTCTCTCTCTCTCTCTCTCCCCCCCCCGCTATCTCCCCCCCCTCTTCCCCCCCCTGCGGCCCACCCACCACCACCCGCCCATCTGCCGCCACCCGTACCCACCCGCCCACCCGCCTACCCACACACCCCCCCCCCTCCCACCCCCTCCCCACCCCCCCCCTCCCCTCCCCTCCCGCCCACCCGCCGCCACCCGCCCACCTGCACCCACCTGCACCCACCCGCACCCACCTGCCCACCCACACCCACCCGCAGCCCTCCCCCCTCCCCCGCCCACATGCAGCCACCCGCACCCACCTGCACCCACCCACCCGCACCCACCTGCCCACCCACAGCCACCCGTAGGCCTTCCCCCCCCCCCCCCCCCCCCTCTCCCCCACTGGCACTTGCCCGCCCACCCACAGCCACCCGCAGCCCCTCCCCCCCCCCCCCCCCCTTTCTATAAATACTCCTTATAGCACCCTCTTCCCTCATTCGAGCGTGGACATGTAATAGCAGGCATGTTTTTTTTTTTATTATTATTATTATTATTATTACTTTTATTATTTATTATTTATTTTAATTTTTTATTTTTTATTTTATTTATTTTTCTTTTCTTGTCTTTTCTATTATTTTATTTTTATTTTTATTTTATTTTATTTTTTCTTTATTTTTATTTTCTTCTTTTTTAATCTTATTTTTTTTTTATTTTTATTTTATTTTTAATTATTTTTAGATTTCCTTTATTTAACTATTTCTTTCTTTCTTTCTGTATTTTTATTGTAACATTGCAGATTTTGTCTCCTTCTTTTTATCATTCCCCTCTCTCCCCTTCTCTGTTTTCTGTGTTTTTTCACTCGTTCTTAGGGTTTTTAAACGTGTAAATTCTGATTTTTGGGTCATTTTTGGTAAATTTCTGCATTTAGAGTGTTTTATAGCCTGAATCTATGTGTTCCTTGACTTTTCCATCTTCATTTTAGATTGTAGTGCCATTCGCATCTACTAGTAGCATGGCTTTCTCCGTACCCCAGCCAGCTTCTTCTAGGGCTATCAAGGAGTATTCAGAGCTCCCACCCTCTGCCCTAGGTATGCCTCAGTCAGATTCCCAGGTATTTCATACCCCCTCTCCTCCACACACCAGTCTTCGAGCCCCGATCATACCCCCCATTGCCCCCGCATATCTCATTGCCCCTGCCTTTTCCAGCCACTCACTCTCTACCTCATCTTTCTATAGCCCTTCATGTCCCCCGCCTGGTTTCCCCTTCCCATTGCCATCCACGGTTCATCCTACCATTCCACCATCCCTTTCGGTGCGTGCTATGAGTGACTCGGGCTCGGCATCCTCCCAGCAGCCGTGCACTTTCGATTTCGCCATTCCATCTTCCTCCCTTCGCCTCCAACTTCACCTCGCCCTCCCCGATTCCTCACTATTCGAACTCTTCACTGAGGATTACTTACTCATGGAGGATATTCATCGTCTAGCTTCAATCATGTGGTCGGCGCCTGAGGGTCAGGATATTTATTTGGCCCTCACTTCGTTTCCCCATTTCCCTTCCAGTCTTATATC